>VDFB02333247.1:0-16037 GCA_007258455.2 Sequoia sempervirens | reverse complement strand
TTCTCCTTCTCGGGTGATTCACGGCCCTTGCTGCTTGCTGGAGAATCTTCATATTGTACTAGAGGAGAAGAGTGCTTCTCTATCTCTTGAACTTTGAGCTCAGTTGCCTCATGAAAGAGTGCTCCCTCCTTGAAAGGTTCTGCCTCCGGACTAGTCTCATGTTCCTCAAGAGTCTCTTGCTCAAGTATGCTTGGTGGAGGAGAAGCAGCCTTAGATGGCTCCACAGCTGGTAACTTTGGAGAAGAGTCCATCTTTTGCAAAATCTCCCTAGGAGAAGGAGTCCTGGATCTCCTCATATAAACTTTGGTCTTCTCTCCTGAACTCTCCACATCAACAATCAGAGGCTCATCTTTTGAGGTATCTTGACTTTTCTTCTTTGAACCCCTAGCTGTCCTCATCCTCTTTGGTGGTGGAGGAACATCCTCTTCTTCTGGCTTTTCTAACTCTTCCTCATCAGAGGACCTGCCTATCTTCAAAGCCCGACTTCTTTTCTTTCCTTTTGGCTTTCTTTTTGGTTCCGGCTCACTTTCTTTAGGGCCTCTGATCTTTATTTTGAAAGGTGAGCTCTTTTGAGTTTTCCCTTTGGGGTTGTCTTCCCCGGATTCCTCTGAAGTAGACATAGGATTAAGGTTTCCCATCAAATTAAAGGTACAGGGTACCTTCTCACTCTCCAGCTCCCAAACCTTATGTTTTAGCCATGAAGTGGTAAATTTCATGACAGGGGCCATTAGGTCTTCCAACTCTGTGAGCTCATCCTCATTCCAGTTTATTTCCCTGATTGACCTATCCTTAACAGATTCATAGGCATGATCTTGTACCAGGTTTCCATCATCCTCCAGTTGGTCAGGGATCAACTTGACATTGTATTGTCTAATTACATCAACAAGAAGCCTAGAGTACCTTTTCTTTCTTGCTTCAAAATCATCTTTGATGTTGGCCCAATAGTCCTCTAGGTCATCCTTATGATGGTACTACTTGGTGGCCTTCTTCTGTGCTTCCCCAGTGATATCAAAGTTTGTTCTTTTGGAATGGAAGGAGAAACCATGAGCTACCAACTCATCACCTACTGCATGTGCTGATTGGATAGAAGGGCACACCTCTGCTATGCCAATTCCAAGAGGGAAATCCCCACCAAAACCTATTTTATGATTTTCCTTCTTGACAATTGCATCAAACTCACATATTTGTCTCATCAATTCTAATAACACAATATGATCCGTCGGGTACCTAGGTAGCCTGTATGGAGCAGCCGGGCATCCATCAATTCTAATGTAAGTAAAGGTGGGAAACTGAATGAACCAGGCCCCATATCTCCTTATCAACCCCTTCACTCCATTCGACAGCCTGACATGTTCAGCATTTTGAAGCATCCGAGTTATATGCATAGTGAATGCATCATTGGCCCTTCTATAATCCCTGTGTCCTAGGTGCAACTCCAGATAAATCTCATAGACTATGTCTTGTCCAAATGTCCCCTGTGGATTCAAACCCTTGTATGGGTAGAATCTTGCTAGCATATACACCACATAAGAGGACATGGTGAACCTCTTGGTTTCTAGGACATCCCTTAGCTGTTTATCAATTATAGTGCTGATAAGCCCCACCCAATGGCAGTTGGTTCCCTGTTCAATTTTGGTGATCACATGGACCATCCAACTCTCTAACACTCTAGCGGTCATCAAACCTGCCACTCTGCTCAAAAATGTTATGGCATCATAAATGTCTATCCTGAATTTAACCCTGTGCAACTGCTTGGGCAGTTTGGAGTAATGTGATTTTGGCTTTTCCAACCAGGAATTGATCGTATTGAGCCTTGGTTGGCTCATTCTCATAATATGTCCTGGCCATGTCCATGTTTAGAGCACACACAGAAGGCAAATCCGGCATGTCAAAGGCCTGGGCAATAGAGATAGGACTGAAATTGGCCAAGACTCTCCCTTCAGTGCTGACAACCCTTTGGGTGTCGAAGTCATATTGTCGGGCACACTCAAGTATCAATTCATAGCATTGGATTGTTGGAGGGAACCCTGCTACATGCACCAGTCTGGATTTCATCATTCCTTGCCTTAAGACCGACAGATCCTTCTGAGTTGTCCTATGTTTAAACTCCTCATATCTCCAGGCTCCAACATTGGTGTCAAACACTTTGGACCACATAGAAGATATCTTGCTTTCAGGGAGCTGGCTCTTGGTGTCCAATCTTAACCTCTTGGCCTCTGAAATGGAGGACCCTTCCGTGTCCCATAGGTTTTCACACTTGGCGACCTTGCTTGACTTCGACTGCACTCACAAAGATCGTCATAAGTATCCAATTATCATATGTATTTCAATCCAAAGGTTATAAAAAATCATAAAAAGCCATTGAAATCCATCACAAATCATCAGTCTTTGAAAATCCAGAAAAGTAGAGCAATCTGGGAAAACGAGGTAAGCTGAGAAAATCCAGTCGGGGCAGAATTTCAGAGAAATCCGACCTAGATGGATTCCTATTGCCGAGACATCATTAGTCAAATAAATCATTAGTACGAACCAAAAATTGTGAGATAATCATGAAATCCATTCATTAGCAATAAGAAATCAACATTTAGCACTTACTACATAAATCCTATCTTTAGAAAATTGAAAGAGATGAAACCAGACAGGAAAAATGGAAAAATCCGGACAAGACGGATTTCCGCGGACAGTTCAAATACTCCAGAATTCGCTATACTCTGCGGAATCAGCCGAAACCGGGAAAATCCGAGTGCGCAGGAATTCTACGGGCACCTCGGAAACCCAATGAACGACGACACACGAACCATTAATCAAACGATCATGCAATGTTTTCTACCTGGACTCTAATGGTCTCAAAATTGACGCCAACCAATCAAGATACAAATGGAAATGAATTTAAGTTCGTAAGGCTCTCAATTTATGAGTCCTCATGGAAAAACAACGATGCCCTAATTTTGATGAACAACCTCCCGCCATGAAAACCAGGGTAAGCTCAAGGTTTAAAATACCATCTATGAAGATCAGTCTAAAGCACTCTGAGGCTTCCCAAGGGAGGGACTGTTTTAAAATTGATGGAGGATATGCAAATCGCCACAATTTCATCGACCATAACAAGATTTGGGCAAAGTAGCGAAAATCCTAACCTCACAGGAGACAATAAATTATGCACCTAGGACAAACTCGACCCATAACACCATCTGAATGAACGCACCCATCATCTAATGGATAAATACAAGCACACATGGTGCGGGTGATGAGGTTTTCATGAAGATATGGGTCAAACCCGAATTTGATAAGAGGAAAATCATGGCTAAACATGGGCCGACCCGAAATGACCACCAATCAACTCAGAAAAACTCAATCAATGTGTAAACAGATGGAAGGGCTATCGACAACTTACCATGGATTATTCCAGACAAAATTTGAGCTTGAAGAAGCGACTGCAAAGCAAACACGCCCAAGCAATGAAAATCTAGACACAGGCACCCAAACAATCCGCACACAAGTGATTCAAGATCAACCTTCAAAGCTCGAATGAAGAATGCAATCAGACATCAAGGCAGAAGACAGGTGAATAATGAAGTCAAAATGATGCTTAAAAGGTTTTAAATCTGCCCATATACATGTCTGATCAAAGGTACTGCATGCATTAATGAGTGACAAGATGTGTCTAAAAAAATTTGGAAACCCGAGCCTAGGATGGAATTTCGGAAAATCCCTAGATACGCGAAAAATATGGATGAACACGAATTTCGCAGAAATAGCAGAAACCGGGATTTTAATGAAGTTAGAGTTTTAAGCTGATCGGAGAAAATCCGAGCCGTAGGAAAATCAGTCGCTGGCTTAGGATTGAGAAAATTCGGCGATGACGGACAATGAACCAGAGCTCGAGAAAATCCGCCGGAGCTAAAAAATCCCGAATTCAGGTCAAAACCTGGATTTTCACCAAAAGCCAAATTTAAAGCATTCAAGCCTCAAGGCAAGACCAAAACCAGTAAGACCAATATCTCAAGACCTTAAAAAGACAAATCCAATAAAACCAAAGGCCAAAAGACATCATCAAAAGAGGGTCCCTACTCCAAGTGGGGCGTGTGCGTGCAAAACTGCACAACAACTCGGTAGAAAATGATCTGATAGGTATTGCCCATGTTATTTCAAATTCATTTTGTTTTATGTTTTGATTTCTCATGGATATGGATCTTGAGCTATAGTTTCTAGTCCTAGAGGGTTCATTTGAGGATTGCTTGGTATGGTTATCTCCTTAGGTATATGATTTGATTTATGAGAAGTTTTGGAGATTTTATTGGGCTGATTTCCTATATGTGGAGTGAATCTTAAGTTTTATCTTCCTTGGTTAGACAAGCTTACATCGTTTTTTGGTTGTTTGAAAAATATATGTTTTGTTTGATCTTTTGAGATTGAACAATTGGGGTTTTATGAAGGAGATCTTACCTGTCACAGCTTAGCACTTGGTGGTGTTGGTAGAAGGACTTGATATGGTTTGTAGTTTCTCTTTATGGTCTCATGTTTCTTCCTAGAGGTTCTTATTTATCTAGTATGATCACTGGGTTTGTGGTCATCTACTGTTGTTGTACTTTATTATTTTTGAGCAACAGTATGTGTTTCTTTAATGCATATCATTTGAGATGTGAAGGACTTGGGAGAAGTGGAGGAGATCAAAGGTGAGAGAGTGAGCAGAAAACTATTTGTGAAAGTATGCTCTAATTTGCAGTAGGTTGGTTGCAGTTTGCAGATCATTGTGATTGCTCTTTGTATTACATGATTTGATTATAAGCCACACTTTGATGTAAGTGTTGATTGGTAGAATTTGTGTTGATTTGGTTGGCGTTGCTCATGCAATAGGATTCCTAGGATATATGTATATCTTTGGTAGATTATTTTTCATTGGACTGCAATATCAAGGGTCTTCAAAATTTTTGCATATCATTGGCTTTGGTGTGTTTGTTATCATAGAAGATGGCAACTTTGAGCAAGACATTGGATTATACAAGGATGAGAGTTGCAGTATGGGTTGGATATGTCATGTGCAAAAGTTCTATCAATGGTGGGTTTTTTAATTGGATGTAAACAACTAGTTGTGGTTGTTGTTCTAATTATTTTTGGAGCATTCATGCTCGATCTTGTTTTGGAGGAAGTTTGGACTTCAGTATTGTGTTCTAGTTATGGCTTTGAAGTTGATGTTGTTGATGCTTTTGTATAGCTTGTGAGCACAGTGGAGTGGTGGCAGTATTATGTAGCCTTTGCTATCAGTTGGATTTGATGCTTGTGTTCTTTAGACTTGTGCATATACACCATTGTTTGTTTCCTTTTCTTGGAGGATGGCAGGAATTGTTGCTTGAGATGGTGGACATCTTGGATGTTGTTGTAGGTGTCTTGGTTGGAGCATGAAAGCATTGTTCAAGATTCTTGTGATTGTCTGTCTGGCCGTGATGATGTGCTTTCATCAATTGACTCTTAGCAGTTAAATCTTGTTACTTTCATGGACTCTTCAAAATTGTTTGACAAGTGGAAGAATGTTGGAAAAAGAAGATGTCTCAACCTTTGATTTTTCTCATAGTGTTGATTTTTCTAAATATTGAATATTTCTAATTTTCTCACATTGTCTTTTGAGTTACAACTGGCAGTTTCTTTTTCTGATAGGAGTCAAATTGGAAAGTTGATTTTACAGGTGGAGTTGTGCATAAAAGTTTTTTCTATTTTCATGTTGAGTTTATATGGAATCCGAGTTTTCGAAAAGCAGTTATTTTGGCAAGTGCAGATTTTGCAGATTGGCATGTGGTGACAATTGGAAACTTGTTGTTGTGTGTCTGTAGTGTTTATGGTGCTTTCCATGTTGCACATTCAGCCTTTGGCAGTTGCTTTAGAAATGTTTATTTTATTCATTGTAAAACTCTATAAATATGAGACTTTGCTTGACGAGTTGAGTGAGGAGAGTTTTATCTAGGGTTATGCTATCATTTTTTCTTCCAGAGGAGCAAGATGTAAATCTCCATGTTAAGTACTGTAAATGTTTTTTGTTGCAAATTAATACATTGGTTCGATACTTTGGAGTGTGGGGTTTTTTACCCAAAAAAGTTTTCCCCACGTATATTGGTGTCTCTTCTCTTAAGTCTATCTTTCTTCTATTCTTCTTTGTTTCATGTTCTTAAAATGTTAATTTATATGCCATTATGCTGCTGAAATTTATTTAGATCTGTAAACTACATTACCTTTCCTCTAAGGGTTAATGAGATGGGAAATCAACTATGGCTGTTTCCGCTTTAAGGGCATAGTAGTATGTGCTTGCATCAAGTTATTGAATATCTGTTTAAGCAAAATATAGGATGCTGTAAGGTGCATGCTGGGTTCTCCTTTCCCTTTCACTTCTATGTAACATCAGAGGATAACCAACCAGCGTTTTCTTACTGATAACCTGATGGATGGCCTTCTCTACCATATTTGTTCGAAGGATGAAGACATTGCCTAGATACTCTGGTGAGAAGAATTCAGAGCCCTTAAACTCCAGGTTGCTTGGCAAAAACAAGATTCTTGTATTGATAATTTTATTTTCCATATTCACAAAACTGAACAGAAAACATGCTCGATTTGTTTAAATATGTCCATCCTCCAATCTGTTTTATCTCTGCAATGAGCATCCTTTTATATTACACATGTATCAAATTCAGTGCAATCGATATCGAATATACAGGATAGTAATTTGCAGTCTTGGAATTCATGTTCCCATAGCAGCCATTAAAAAACTTCACATCCTGCTTCTAATTTCAAGTATGATTAAATATTTTCATATATTATTCAAATAATCATTCTTGTCTGGAGATAAGATGAATGAATCAAGGCTAACAGTCCACATCTATCCAATGTTGTTAGGATTAAAATATGTACCTGCACAAAAAACCAACTTCAATAGAGAAACTAGTTAGAAAAAAGGTACTACTTCCACATTTGAGTGGCAGTCGCCATCAAAGTGGATTCAAAATAGCTTTGATATCATTTGATTCTGCTGATAGTATCCTTCCATAATGCAAGAGTTTTGCTTTCCACGTATTCCTGTCGACCATCAATAGCCAAATCAGTTAGTCTATCTGCCAATTTGTTCGCTTCCCAGTAGCATTGTCCACATTCAAAGAATTCAAAATCTTCCAATAAGCTCCACACAATTTGAAGATTATTGTCCAACCTTCAATTATCACAATTTTGGTTTTAATGGTTTGCTGCTACCAAAAAAACTACTAGTTGGATCAATTTCTATTCAAAAGGAAAAGAACATCCCATGAAATCCTTCCATTTTATTATTAATTTTTTTCTTGATTTAGGACTATTTATAATGTTTTTCTCATTCAAATTGTTTGTTTGGTATGTTGTTGAAATTGTTGTAACATATTTGAGTTTTTGAATTATTGTTTTCATAATAAGTTGCTTCTTTTATACTTACGAAATTAATTTAGATTCAAAATAAATAATATATCTAGAAGTGCTCTTACCATTATGAATTAAGTCTACTCAATCACTATTAATATATTGAATTAGACCAAAGTTTTCAAAAGTCATATATCAATTGAAATCATTTCTTATTCCATTGATTTAATTTATCTAAAGATTATTCTGGCTACTTGTAGATGGGTATTATATGATGTTTTAATGAACCTAATTAAACTCACTACACACATTATGTAAAATCTTTTGGCTATCAAATATATCAAACTTTTAACCAATATTTTATAAAATGTTGGATCTACATTATTGTTATTATTTTCTTAGCTTAGATTTTGTCCTATTACAACCATTGTACACATTGGTTTGCTAATCAATATTTTAAATCTTTTCAAGACATCATTTGTATACTTGGTTTGACATATAAAAATCATTATCATTTATTTAATTCACTTCAATGCCAAGAAGCCTTTTTCCTAGACCAAAATCCATCATCTCAAATTCTTTATTTATTGTTGATCTAAATTTTTTATTTTTAAACAAAATATTATTTTCCATGAACACTTCAATTGTATACATACGAGAAAACTACTAAAATTTTACCTTGTTTATTTTCCTTAATGTAAATTGTGAGTTCACTACTACTCTTGTTGAAACCATTTCTTATTAAATATATACCTATGTAGCTATCAAAGCTTGAGTTCTTCTTTGAATCCACATCAATCTTTTCTAACTTTACTTTCTTGATCCAAAATTTCATAATTAGGTCCAGTTATTTATGTAACCTCTTCTTTCAACACACCATTTATAAATGTTGACTTCACATCCATTTGATAAACTTTCAAATTGTGTTGGCATGTAATTGTGAAAATTGCTCTAAATATTCCTAACCTTGCCACTAGAAAATAAAGTTTCACTATACTAAATTCTAGATCTTTGTGAATACTCTTTTGCAATTAATTTTTCTTGTACTTCTCAATTTCACCATTTGCATTGTATTTAGTTTTATAATATGTTCAACTTCAATTACATTTTTTATTGCTAGAAGCATTACTAATTCTCGGGTTTGTTTTTTCTAAGTTGCATCAATTTCATAATCCATAGCTTCTACCCATTTACTATTTTTATTTACATCTTCAAAATAAATCATCAAAATCAAAAGTTAAAGAAAAATCATCATTTTCTTCTTCATTCAATGTTATCTCATATATTTCTCTTTTGTTTGGAGATATTATTGATGGTGATGAAAACCTACTAATTGTTTTAGAGTTGTTGTTAGCTATAGATGGTTGATTTGTGTATTTTTAATTTAGACTTTTTATTTTAATGTTAACTGATTTTTGTTGTTCATTACCCCCTTTTTCCCAATCTATTAAAAAAACATTGTTCATTACTTCCTTCTCGTAGTCATTTTCATCTTCATCAAATATAACATTTATATTGATTATGACTTATTTTGTGATCAAATTATATAGTTTGTATTTTTTATTTCTCACAATATCCTACAAAGATATATTTTATAAAATGAAGAAATGGTGTGAAAATACTTTCTACACTAGCCTTCAAGGGGACTTGTGAGTGCAAAAAGAAAAATCTTACAGTTATAGGGGGTATATAGGCATCACAATTGCATGGCATTTGCACAATAAAAGGGGGTTGATGAGGCATGGTGGTATGGGATGAGGCCAATGATATTGATAATGCTTGTGGCATGGATTATGAGATGAGATTTAAGGGGGGTAGGCCATGAGTGGAGGCAACAAAGAGTACACGGTGAGCAAAAGAGACAAGATGATCAAAGGGAATAAGATGGACAAAGGAGATAGGATGAGAATATGGGTCAAGATGTGTGTGGGTTAGGATATGGGTGTGAAATGTAAATAAAAAGGAGAATGATGGAAATGGAATAGGAAATGATAAATGTGATAGGATATAAATGGATTTGATAAAGTGGATAGAAGATGATGATTAAATAATGTTTGGGATGTTAGGTAAATGTGAAGATAATATTCATGCAAAGAGAAACCTATTATTTTTGTAGCACTAGCCTTATGCATCATGATATAATAGATCATGATGAAAATGTGCCAGGGGCATGAAGGACTTATTGTAAATGTTGTCATTGATGTCAAGAAGGAATTTGTTATCTAAGTTTATTTTCATTGATGTCAAAGAGAAAATTGTTGAAGGAATTAATTCATTCATTATGTTGTTGGCCGACTTCCTTGCAACAGGTACCATTAACTTAATATCAATATTTTGGCCAACCACATTTGGGCATATAACTCAAGTTTCTATATTCTATGTTGGTTGACCTCCTTCTTGGCGCCTAAGAAAAAAATATTTTAATGAAGTTTTTAGATCACCCAACACATATATATATATATATATATAGGTATTAATAATGGGCAACAATTAAGGAAATATAATATTTATATATGATTATAATATGGAGCAATGAATATGATTATAATGATGAGGAGCAATGAATGTATTGAAAAGAAGAGAATATTAAATTATGTTAAGTAGCAACAATCAATGGTTCATCAAAATGCAAAACAAAAAACATGGAGAGCGAGAACGGAGGTAGCAGTGGGAGTGGCTTTTTGAATTCGGCAGAAGGAGGGAAGGATGGAGACCCTAAAGTTGATGATGGAGAGGAAGGTTTGGCACTCAAGCATGTGATGTCTTTGTCCTCTAGGCTCGGTGCTTTGGACAGTACCATGGTTGCCACTTTTTTGGAGATTTCTACATCTTTCTAGCTTGGACAGGTTTGTGGTGGTTGCTCAGGTGGGATGAGCTTTAGTGACAGTTCATTTTCTTCTAGAAAAGCTTCTAAAGGTGAGGTTATTTTTGTAGAGGTTGATGGGCTTTTGTGGCTCACAACAGAGGTTTTCTCTATGTAGTATTCTCTGTTTTGTGTGGGTGTCATTTTTGTGATACCTTTGTTTTGATCTTTTGGCTATCATTGGGAGGTACAACTGCTTCTCCTTCTTTGTACCCTTTGGGATTTTGTGTGTGCTTTCAAGGGTTCCCTTCTGGTTGTAGAGGCTCTTGGTGGTTGGCTTCTTGGTTGCCCCTTTGTGTTGTCGAGGATGCTCTTGTTCGTCTGAAGTTTCACTGAGATTGTTGTGTTTTTGGCAACTAGAGGATGGAGAGGAGTGCTCTAAGCAGGAAGAGTAGCAGGGATCCCATTTTGAATTCTTCTAGTGATTCTAGTGAGGAGGACTCAGAATTTAATGATGATGTCAATGATTCATGGCTGGAAGCACTCCAAAATCTCTTTTCTTGTGTGCTCAGTTTGTTCGATGGGTCTAGTTTCCTATGCCTTTATGGAGGGGTTGGGTCAACAGCTTTCTTGTGTTGCTCCCTACCTCTACTTTTTGTAGATCCTTCTTGTGCTTTTGTTGCAGCCATTCTACAGCTGGTTGATGGTTTTGGAAGCCTAGTGCATTGTGGTGGATACTCTTTTTGGTTTCTTGTTTCATTGGCTAGTGATGCTTGCGTGGGGCTAGTCTCTTAGCCTCTTTGCTTGCTTGTTGAGTTCATTCTCTAGTGGTGCTTCTTGGTTATCACCTTGGTTATTGTTGCTCTATCATCCCTGTGGCTGGTGTTGTGCACTATTATTTTGGTGTTGGTGTTGCACTGTATGGGGATGCTCATCTCACTTGGTGTAGGGGAGTCTTGCCCCTATTCTTTTTTTATCTCGATGTTGTTGGGTTGTTTGCAGCTTTAGTGGTTTTCTTTTAGGTTTGGTTGTGGGCTTGTCTAGTGTGGTTGTGGTCCCTTGCAGGATGTTATCTAGGAAGGTGGCTTATTTTGGGCTCGGACCCACATGTCGAGGTTGACGTTGTGCTTTCTTGTTTATTTGTCTCCCTACTATTTCCTTGCTTGGTGTCCTCTTTCCTTGGTGGACTTGTTATGCTCCCCTTTGACCTGGTGGTGCCTTCTAGTTGCTCTTTTTTTGGGCTTGTGTTGGCCTTTTGTGGGGTTTCCTCTACTGCTCCTCTTATCTCAGAGGATGCTTTGTTTAAGTTTCCCTTCTAGAGTATGATGATGTTGAGGTCTATTGGGGAAATTCTTTTTTTTGGTTTTGGATGTTTCCTTTGGAGATTTTTTTTTAGGTTTTGGTGTGTGTGCTCTCTTTGTTGAGGGTTGACTTGATCTTTAAGCTTGGTTTCTTGTCTCCATCTCTTCTGATGCCTAAGGTTTTTGTGAGTGCTTATCCTACTAGAGTGGTTTCTTTTGATTGGATTCTTTAGATGGTTTCTTCTCCAGAGGTGAAGTTTTCTCTTGTTGAGGTAGAGCCCGCTCCTTTTGAGGTGGAGTTGTTTGTTGTAGGTCCAGTGGAAAGTCCTCTTCTTCTTTGCTTGTTTCTTTTGAGTTGGAGCTAGTTCCTTTTGAGGTGGAGATAGTATGGGTAGGAGTTGGGTTGCTTTGGTGGTTTGAGCTCTTTCATCTTCCTCTCCTATAGGGGGGGGCCTATCCTATGGAGGTGGAGTGTGGGATGATTTTTCAGATCAGATGGAGTTGCAAGAAGGTTGTTTCTTTTCTATCTTTTTTTATTTTTGGGTTTGAGGTCCCAACCAAAACCTATTGATGGCTCTCTTTTGGGTTCATGGTCCTTGAAAAACCTGGTTAAGGGTTTAAGTTCCATTCAAAACCTTTTGGTTTAAGGTCCTAGGTAAAACCTGCTTGTATTTGGTTGTGGGCTTTAGGCCCCTGCTTGTTGATGGGTTGTGGTTGGGTTCACTAATTAGCCTTCTTGCAGCATCTTTACCTTGTATTGGGTTGTAGGTCCCATCAAAACCTTCTTGTAATTAGTTTCGGGTCCCATCAAAACCTGCTTTTCCTTATAAAAAACAATCACATTCTATACACACCTTGAACAATTTTTACTACTCCTATTGAAGTGATGGCTCTAGGTGGGAGGAAAAAATTTGAACTCTAAGGGGATCACAGCTGAGGGTGCGGTTGAGACTGAGGATGGTGATGATCTAGATGGATTGCTTGGTTTGCATGAGCTTGTCTCTGTGGATATTTCCTACTGTTTGGTGGTTGGTGTCTGTGTGGCAAGCTTTCGACATGAGTTTCTTCATGTGCTTCTTGTGTCGCAGATTGGCTTTTTTTTTCCTGTTGTGGGGGTGGAGTGTGGAATTTTTACATCCCTTGTGCTTTTGGGCTTGGCTTTCCATATCCTTCATGTGTGATATGTGCAGTGCACAGGTCGGTGCTGCTCTTTAGCAAGTTGACTTCTCCTCTATTTTATCTGAGCTCTTTTTCTCTTAGTGGCATGAGGGTTGAGGTCTAAGTTTCTTCTTGGTGCAGCTTTCCCTTGGTTGGTTTTGGTTGTAGGCTTGTTTCAATTTCCTTGTGCTCTTAGCATCTTGGTGTTGCGATCCTCTTTGGTTGTCAAAGTTTGTTGGGTGTGCCCAGCTATTGGTGTACCTTGTGTGGCCTTTGGTGCTTGGTGGGGTTGGTTGCTTTGGTTCTAGTCCATTTTGAGTGTTTTATCTGTGGTTTGTTCTTGGATCTCCCCTTTTTTTTTTGGTGTTTGTTGGAGGAGTTTCGGTGCAGATAGAGTGGGGGTCTCTATTGTTGTTGTTGGTTTGTCTTTTGAGTGAACCTTTCTCCCTCTTATTGTATCTATTCCTAGGATCTGTTGGTTTGGTTGAGGATGCCTTCGAGTGGTGTGTTGGTTTGACCTCAAGCCTGTGTTTGTTCAGGGCTTTGGTTTTCCCCTTGTCTTTCATGTTAATGATTATGTGGGGTCTCTTGTCTCTTTGGAAGATCTTTGTTGTTGTGTCTCGTGTTGATTGGGGAGGTTTGCACCTTCTGAACCAGGGTGGTTTGATATTCTTTGGTTTTGGGCCTTTTTTGTTGAGGAGGTTGCTCTCTTTGTATTTCTTGAAGACCCTGGGTCTTTGTTGGTTGGGTATGGACTTTTTCCATGTTTATGTTTGTGTGTAGTTGGCTGGGGTGGGCTTAGTGTTCTATCTTCTGACCAAGTGGTGTTTGTTTGGCTTATGGGGGTGAATTTTTCCCTCTTCTATGATCTTTCCTCCTCCTGTTTGGTTTTTATGGCAAAGGTATCTTCTCTAGAGGTGGAGATATGGTTTGTTGGAGAGGAGGAGATCTTTTGGTGCTTTTGCATGCTAGTTGGGGTTTTTTCAACCTCTTCCTGCTTGTACCAGATTCTCGTGATGCTAAGGGATGGTGTGATTTCCATTTTAATTAAAGTTTTTTTTCATTGGTTTCCTCAATTGGTGTTTTCTATGGAGGTGGAGATTTTTTATTTAGAGGTGGATCCCTCTCCTATTGAGGTGGAGATGGAGGTTGTCGAGCCAATGGGAAACTCTTCCCTCTTATCCTGGTTCCTATTGAGGTGGGGCTTTCATGAACAAGAGAGAGGTGACTTCAGTGGTAAGGGTTCTTGTATCATCTTCTCTGATAGAGGGGAGCCCTCTCCTTTTGGGGTGGAGGTTGGGTTGGCTATTTAGATGGAATGGTGTTGTAGGATTGTTGAAGCTTCACAGTGTTCTATTATTTTGCTGCAGTCTAGTTGTTACAAGTTGATTGGTGCCTAGTGAATTCAAGCAGTTATTACTACTCGTTAGGGTTTTCAGTCCCTATTAAAACCTGTTTGTGTTGGGTTTTAGGTTCCCATCAAAACCTAGTTGTTTGCAAACTAAATTGTCTTCCTTATCTCTAATGGTTGCTATTGTTTTGTTTTTGTTGATTAGCTGGTGTTTCTCTATTTGCAGCTTTCTCACTTTGGATAGGGTTTTGGAACCCTTAAAAATCGTATGTACAGGGTTTTGGGGCCCCATAAAAATGTGTTTTTTCCCTAATTAAAAACAAACACATTCTATAAAAGAAATGATTATGTTAATAAGAAGGAAATGATCATGTGTATGTAGAAAGCAATGTTTGAGTAAAGGTTAAAAAGGATTATGAATTAGTTTCAAAAAGCAACAATCACTTATTTATAAAAGGTGATGACTCTTTAGAGGGTTATCTCTATTCAAAGAGATGCATATTGTCATAGAGGAAAGAAGATATAAAAGGGAGTAAGATTTTGTGGAGAAGTGTGGCGTGGAGTAAAATATTTTATTCAAGCCCAAGTATATTTGATTAGAAAAAAAGTTAAATCATTTAATCACAAGAAAAAGTTAATGAGGAGAGCAACATAATTATTTGTATAAGGAATATTTTGTGAAGAAGTTTATATGAATATCATTCATTAAAGACATGCATATGGGGAATTAATTGAAGATCATTGAAGGAAAATTTCAACCATAACAGCAAATTTATGGAAAATTTGTGAAGGAGGGTGCATATAGATTTGAGAAGAAAAGTTTATGAAAGTGGCCATATCGTCTAGGAGAAGATTTGTGAAAAACAATATTATGTACACTCAAATTTTATGAAGGCTTTGTCATCCATTAAAGAAGAAATATTTTGAGAAGGAGAATAATTACTCAATTGGATGTTGGCGTTTCCCAAAAGAAGAGCTTGGTGTCTCTTTCTAAGTTGGTGCTTAGTTGTGGGGATTGGTACACCTCTAGTGGGTTGGTGCCTACAAATCATATAAGAGTGGATTGGTGTCTCTTATAGGTTGGTGCCTACAAATATCATAAAAGAGATTAAATAAAAGTAATATTTTTTCATGGTTTTATTCTATAAAGGTTTCCACATAAATCTTGTGTTTTTGTGTTGCATAATTGTTAGATCTTGTGTGATTGATATTGATATAGTTGTTAAGTTTTGAAAAGAAAAAGATTGTATTATATTGATTTACCCCCCTCTCAGTATAAGTGTGTTCTCATCAATTAGTATCAAAGTGGATTCCTTCATATAGTCTAACTACTAGAAGGAAGTTCTTTGAAGAACATGTAAGGCCTCAACTAATGCTCAATCAACTTGGTGCTAGACACATAATTCAGAGGAGTTCCTAGCTAAAAAAAAATTTAAACCCTCACAAAGACTTCATTTAATTCATAAGATTTTGATGATGTTGGTACTGTATGTGCATTCGTGGACCCTATATGGCCTATATCAGTGAGTATAGGTGGTTTACACATGTACAAGAAAATAGTGTTAGAGTAGATTGATGTACTCCCACAGTTCCAAGAATCACCTGCAACGATAAACCTATCAAACTATGAAGAAATATGCAAGATATTATTTCTCAACAACTCAGATTTGATAAAACATCAAATATGCATTATGTGAACAATTGTCACATTGAATATGTTGCCATAGAGAATGAATTACAATTACAATGAATAAATCCTTATGAAAAGGATGAAAGCTAACCCTAGATTAGGGTTAGATTAGAACATGACAAGTGTCCTCATAGGAATGAATGAGACAACATGTTCTAATATAAGAGGCTTTAATCATGCAAAAATAAACTAATTAATTAAAGAAAATAATGAAATAAAAGCACTCCTAAGTTTAGCTTAAGTGTAATAAAGCATAAAGTGACCCAATTAATTAATGAAAAATTTAATTAATTATGTGATGAATTCATTACTCTAACACCCCACCTTAAGGTGAACTAGGGAGAAACTAAACTATGATAAAGA
>VDFB02333246.1:0-29615 GCA_007258455.2 Sequoia sempervirens | reverse complement strand
CAATATTGGGCACAAACAACAACACAATAACCTTGCTATTACTTGATTCTATGTTATAAGGAAAATAAGATATAATATAATCCACAAACCATTTCTTATTCATAAAGTCAACAATATAATAGTATAAAGTTATTTCATTCGATATAAATAAGTGTAATATATATGTAAAAAGAATCAAAAGAGGAGGAATGTGAATTACAATGATTGAAAAGTGAAGCTATCTTATCTAAATTGTATACCTAAAAGGGAAGGTATGAAAGGTGTGGTCCCTAATTATCCATAATGATCAAGTATTTATAATGTATAAGTATAATCATTTAAGAGAAGTAGTTATAAATAGTCGGGTTTATATAGTTGCCAATGGTTCACTTTCATTTATGTGATAGTTTGTCTTCCTAATAAAAACTACAGACATGTATGTTGATGTTACACAAACTATAAAGGTGTGACACAACATGGCATGAATGTCCCATGTGCAATGGGCGTCATATAAAGATGTAATGTTATGTGGGCCAACTTTGAAGGGTTCAAATGAATTGTTTATAGGTATAGGATATAAGAGCATGATACATGACATTAATCTTCAAGTGTTGTGGTGCTAATATTAGGCATTAAACAATATGATGTAACATAATCTATCTCATAGAGCATTTCTCCAAACCCTGCAAGGGTACTTCCTAACTCATGGAGCTTTGTTCCTTCTAGGATGAAGGCAAGAACACTAATGACGATTAGTGCTACTATACATCCTAATTGGACCTTCGTAGATTGGTAGATATAAGTGTGTCTAGGACCCTAACAAAGTCAATCATGAAATCTATGTGGGGTTATGCACAATCTTGGTTTGGCTCGATGTGTAGCAAAGGCTTAGTCAAAAGTTTTTTTAAAGTTGTGTTGTAGAATCCTTAACATGACATTCCAAGTTAGGTTGGACCAATCTAGTTGGGTACCATTTGAGGTGTTGTTAAAGATGGATCCAAGGTTTGGCAATAAACCTCATCAATCTTGACCTTTATGTGGCTTGCAATAACTTAGGGAACACAAATCAAGTATATGTGTTGACAATGAGGTGGCTAATTAACGTTGCATTGGTCTAAGGAAGCCAAATAGATAGCACCAATCTATTAGGTGTGATCTTTAGTCACTCCCTTGCACTTTGATCAAATGTAAAATCTTGAAGGTGGTAGAAATGCTTATTACAAAAGATTTATAGAACTTATATAAAAATCTAATTTTGACATGTTTGTTTGAAAAACTCACCAATTGTAGTCAACAAACAAAAGTTGAGATATTTTTCAATTATGTGAACACAAAAGAAAGCATATAAAATTTAATCCATTTTACAATAACCAAAAAAGTAGAGTTCAAAAAATATATTTTAGAAACAATGAAGACTATTATTCATGTTTGGAAGAATGAGTCTACACATCTTTAAATCAACATTATAAAAATAATTGATTTCAAAATCAAATTTAGAATGTAATTTATTTTTTCTTTATGAAGGAATTATGTGTAAAAAGCTATTAATTTGAACATTTTTTAACTATGGTTTACATATATGTAAAAATAATAATATAACATATTAGAAACCATATATTTTATAAAATTGTTACTAAAAAGTATTTAGCTATAGAATTTTTCTTGACAAATTGTTAAGAAGATACTAACATACATGTTGCATGGATGTAATTAAGAATGTCTTATGTGGAGACATTGAATCAAAACTAACTTATAATATATAGAATTAAAAGTGAACATATATGGTCAAATTCCAAAAAAAATCCTCTCTATTCAACAAGGTTCCTAAACAAAACCAAAACCATGATTTTTTGTATTTGATATCTATCAAACTTGAAATTTTGCTATGATTTGGTACCAATTATAGTTGTTAATGGAGAAAATTCACTATATTTTACTCCCAAATTGATTTATAAATAGGGAGATTATGCCTCTTTATTGTAACTAAACATATAACTTATCTGAAAAACTCCAAAATACCCTTAAAGTGCACTAATAATCTCCTAAACATGGATGTCACACACAAAATGATGTGTAAATTGTGAACATATAGATATAAATATATGGATGTCACACACAACCATGATTTTTTCAACAAGGTTCCTAAACAAAACCAAAACCATGATTTTTTGTATTTGATATCTATCAAACCTGAAATTTTGCTATGCTTTGGTACCAATTATAGTTGTTAACGGGGAAAATTCACTATATTTTACTCCCAAATTGATTTATAAATAGGGAGATTATGCCTCTTTATTGTAACTAAACATATAATTTATCTAAAAAACTCCAAAATACCCTTAAAGTGCACTAATAACCACCTAAACATGGATGTCACACACACAATGATGTGTAAATTGTGAACATATAGATATAAATATATGGATGTCACACACATCCATGATTTTTTCAACAAGGTTCCTAAACAAAACCAAAACCATGATTTTTTTCTATTTGATATCTATCAAACTTGAAATTTTGCTATGCTTTGGTACCAATTATAGTTGTTAATGGGGAAAATTCACTATATTTTACTCCCAAATTGATTCATAAATGGGGAGATTATGCCTCTTTATTGTAACTAAACATATAATTTATCTAAAAAAATCCAAAATACCCTTAATGTGCACTAATAACCACCTAAACATGGATGTCTAACACACAATGATGTGTAAATTGTGAACATATATGTATAAGTAACAATAAAAACACATTCAAATTGATCACATATAATT
The DNA here is from genome assembly GCA_007258455.2 of Sequoia sempervirens. Taxonomy (NCBI): domain Eukaryota; kingdom Viridiplantae; phylum Streptophyta; class Pinopsida; order Cupressales; family Cupressaceae; genus Sequoia; species Sequoia sempervirens. The sequence continues at coordinate 26,862 of VDFB02333246.1, read as the reverse complement.
TTCTTTATAGAAAATTCAATACTTGATATGAAAAATTCTAGCTTTAGAGAGCAAATACTCTTTATTCTAATACATTGGAAAGTCATTTACAAATAACATCAACTTATTTCTATTCTCTTTAGGAATATGAATGGAGTCATGTGAAAAGAGGCACTAGAATCAAGAACCCAAACATGAAGTAAATAACCTTTCCAATGGTTATGATGCCTATGCTCATATTCCTAAAAAGAATAGAAATAAGTTGGATGTGAACTCCACACAATGCATTTTTCTTGGATATGTAAATAGTACAAAAGGGTATAGGTTGTGGGATACTTCTGCCCATAAATTTATAGTTTGTTGAAATGTTTATTTTAATAAAAATAATAATACAAAGAGGTAAAAAATGGCAAACTACAAAAGTTATTCAAGTGGAGGTGGAAAACTATGATGATAATCTGCAGGTACCAGATAAAATTTAGTAAGATGAACAACAACCAAATGAGCCATAGGTTGATACATCACCCCTTGTAAGGGTCCAAACCACTTGAAAGATACTCTCCTACTTGTATTTTTTCTTATGCATTACTAACTGATGTTGGTGAACCTAGTTCATATTAGGTACTAATTTATTTACCAACACAACTACTTTTGCTAAAACAATCAATAGAGTTTTGACTAGGGAAAGACCTTAAATATACCATAGACATCCATTCTTTTCTTTTAGTACTAACAAGTACTATAACATGCAAAAAATGAGTAAACATGCACAAGTACTTGGTGCCAACAAGTATAATGTTTATTAGCATGAATATAAGACACTAGTACACCATATAAGATATTAGTGTGAGTGTCAAATATACACATATTTAATTCTTTAATAGACACTTAACAAAATACAAAATTCCAACTTTAATTGACCAACACTTCACCTCTTTCTTTAACCTAATAAACCTCTTTTATGAGAAAAATCCAAACTTTACTCTTACTAATTTATCCCTAATTATTTTGTTTAAATAAACATTTAATGCTCTTGTAAATTTCACACATCTATTGAAACTTAGACTACCCTAATCATTTATTAATCATTTATTATTATAATAGATTACTTGTTGAAGCTCATAATATCCTAATCATCTAATAGTTATAAATTACATATTATGAATGACAGATAATACATAATTACAACACTGAATTCTTTCAATTAAACTCAATATCATTTAGACGAATGTTTTTATTAATGAAAACAACTTAAAATAATAATAATAATAATAATATTTTATAGTCCACGATACCCGACAATCTATTTTTGGGTCTACAGATGGCCTACAGCAATATGGGACTCCTCGTACTCCCAATATTGAGGGAGGCACCTAACTCGTGCTCCACAATACGAAGTGTACATACCTTACCCCCTGCAGGATTTGAACTTGTGACCTCTCTTTCAAGAGTACAAGTTCTCCACCATTAATGATATAGATTCTATTTTGTCCCACAATTATACCATAATAAATAAACGTTAATCTAAATTGAGGAACACATCGTTGTCTTCATTATTGGTCGACAACGCTTTCTAGAAGAAGATACTTTAACCGATTTAGCTTTATTTGGTAGAATATGGTGGACTATTGGCGAGACAATCTGTTTTATTCGTAATTTTATATTAAACTTTTCTACTTTCCTAATTTTAGAATTTTTGTGGCGTGGGATAAGATGAAGAAATCAGGCAGACGCAATCCTCCGATTGGCTGTGCTTAAATGCAGTCGTACTTACTGTGGAAAGATTGGGAGTGGAAATTTAATGAGAGTTGAAGGGTTGTTGCAGACTAGCTGCTGGGATTGAGCCTACAGCTATATAATTTTCTCTAGAAATCAGCCAGATACAAGTTATTGTGTAAAGAGTAATAGGCGTAATGGAAGTTGTGGGAGAGTTAGAAGGGTTACTGAAGCTGTATTCAGATGGCTCTACGCTGCGCCCTGCACATCCCACCACGCCTGCCTCTTCACAATTCACAGACGGCGTTGCATCCAAGGACGTCGTTATAAATCCGGAAACCGGCGTCTGGGTTCGCATATTCAAGACGGAAACCGCTTCTCAAAAACCGCCACTGCTGATCTATTTTCACGGAGGAGGATTCGTGGCTTGTTCCACAGGCTGGACAGAATACCACACGTTTTTTCACAATCTGTGTAAAACCTCCGGCATAATAATTGTGTCGGTGGATTACAGGCTCGCGCCGGAGCATCGGCTCCCGGCGGCCTACGATGACTGTACGGAGGCCGTCGAATGGATCGCAAAGCAGGCTGCCGGGCGCGCAGAGGTGCCGGAGGAGTGGCTGTCGCCGTCCGTTGTTGATTTTAACCGGTGTTTTATGGCAGGAGAGAGCGCCGGAGGGAATATTGTTTACCACGTCGGACTGCGAGTTGCTGACGTGGACGTGAGCCCGTTGATGGTTAAGGGACTGATTTCTATTCACCCCTTCTTTGGGAGTGAGGAACTGGCCGAGTCTGAGAAAAGACCAGAGGCGGTAGAGTTTGTAGGAATCTGCAAATTCATTTGGAGTATCGTTCTCCCTGTGGGGTCCACCAGAGACCATCCATTCTCTAATCTGGCGGTTTCGCCTCTGAAGCCTGATTTGAAATTTCCGCCGGTTTTGGTGGCCGTTGCAGGAAAGGATTCACTTAAAGAGAGAGGGGTGATGTTTTATGAATATCTCAAGAGTTGCGGGACGGAGGCGGAATTGATGGTGGAGGAAAGTGGGGTCCATGCTTATCATGTTATCCTTCCTGAATATGAAGGCACTCTGCGTCTGATACAGACTATTACGGATTTCATTAATGGCCGCTGAATAGTTTTAAATGACTTTTCACTTCATATTTTGTGATCTATTACCTATGCAATGGTCCGTCCACAACAAATCCTGTTGTAGCTAAGAAATAACTGTTGGATCACACCATCTTGTTTTCTTGTATGACTTTTATCCTTAATCAATCAAATCAAGCATGTTAATTGTCGGACTTGTATCCTTAATCAAATCTAGCATGGCAACAATTCAAAGAAAGTTAGTTTACACATTTTTAGTTAGTTCTATACTTTAGAATAAATGGTTTTGTAAGGTAAATTAAAGTGTAATTATTTTTTAATTTCATTAAAAAAAATTCAGTTTACATACATTTGAATTATTATTGAGGAATGTAAAATTTTATGACAATTAAATCTTGTCATTATTTATTTAGGATTTTAAAATATTGTTGATCAAAAGAATTGTAAAATCTCATCATTGTCAAGAATAAATAAAACTTGTTATTGATGAGAACTAATAATATGAATAATAGGATCAATGTTGGGCACAAACAACAACACAATAACCTTGCTAGTACAGTACTATATTATAAAGAAAATAAGGTATAATATAATCCGCAAACCATTTCTTATTCATAAAGTCAACAATAAAATAGTATAAAGCTATTTCATTCAATATAAACAAGTGTAATATATATGTAAAAATAATCAAAAGAGGAGGAATGTGAATTACAATGATTGAAGAGTGAAGCTATCTTATCTAAATTGTATACCTAAAAAGGAAGGTATGAAAGGTGTGGTCCCTAATTATCTATAATGATCAAGTATTTATAATCTATTAGTATAATCATTTAAGAGTAATTTAAAGTAGTTATAAAATAGTTGAGTTTATATAGTTGTCAAGGGTCCACTTTCATTTATGTGATAGTTTGTCTTCCTAATAAAAACTACACACACATTTATGATGATGTTACACAAACTATAAAGGTGTGACATGGCATGATATGGATGTGCCATGTGCAATGGGGGTCATATAAAGATGTAATGTTATGTGGGCCAACTTTGAAGGGTTCAAAATGAATTGTGTATAGACCTATAGAATGTAAAAGTATGATACATGACATTAATCTTATGTGGTGCTAATAAATGGCATCAAATAATATAATGTAACATAATCTATCTCATAGAGCATTTCCCCAAACCCTATAGAGGTACTTCCTAACTCATGGAGCTTTGTTCCTTCTAGGATGAAGACAACAACACTAATGGAAATTAGCGCTACTATACATTCTAATTGGACCTTAGTGGTTTGGTCTATAAGCATCTAGGACCCTAACAAAGTTAATCATGAAAACTATGTGGGGTTATGCACAATCTTGGTTTGGCTCAATGTGGAGCAAAGGCTTGCTACAAAGTTTTTTTTTAAGTTGTGTTGTAGAATCCTTAACATGATATTCCAAGTTAAGTTGGACCAATCTGGTTGGGTACCATTTGAGGTGTTGTTAAAGATGGATCCATGGTTTGGCAATAAACCTCATCAATCTTGACCTTTATGTGGCTTGCAATAACTTAGGGAACACAAATCAAGTATGTGTGTTGAAAATGAGGTGGCTAATATCATTGCATTGGTCTAAGGAAGCCAAACAGGTAGCACCAATCTATTAGGTGTGCTCTTTAGTCACTCCCTTGCACTTTGATCAACTATAAAATCTTGATGGTGGTAGAAGTGCTTATTACAAAAGATTTATAGTTATATAAAAATCTAACTTTGGAATATTTGTTGTAAAAACTCACCAGTTGTAGTCAACAAACAAAGGTTGCGATATTTTTTAATTAAATGCAAACATAAAAGAAAGCATATAAAATTTAAACCATTTTACAATAACCAAAAAAATTAGAGTTCAAAAATATATTTTAGAAGCAATGGAGATATTATACATGTTTGGAAGAATGAGTCTACACATCTTTAAATCAACATTATAAAAAATAAATTGATTTCAAAATCAAATTTAGAATGTAATTTATTTTTTCTTTATGAAGGAATTATGTGGAAAAAGCTATTAATTTTGAACAATATTTTGTAACTACGGTTTACATATATGTAAAAATAATAATATAACATATTAGAAACCATATATTTATAAAATTGTAACTAAAAAATAAAGCTATAGATTTTTTCTTGACAAATTGTTAAGAAGATACTAACTTCCATGTTGTATGGATGTAATTAAGAATGTCTTAAGTGGAGACATTGAATCAAAACTAACTTATAGTATATTGAATTAAAAGTGAATAGATATGGTCAAATCCCAAAAAAATACTCTTTATTCAACAAGCTTCCTAAACAAAACAAAAACCACGATTTTTTGTATTTGATATCTATCAAACCTAAAAAAATTCTATGTTTTGGTGTCAATTATAGTTGTTAATGGGGAAATTCACTATATTTTACTCCCAAATTGATTTATAAATAGGGTGCTTATGCCTCTTTATTGTAACTAAACATATAATTTATCTAAAAAATTCCAAAATACCCTTAAAGTGCACTAATAACCACCAAAACATGGATGCCACACACACAATGATGTGTATATTTTGAACATATAGATATATTCACACTCATATATGTATAAATAACAATAAAACCACATACAAATTGATCACATATAATTTTCTTTTTATAGAAGATTCAATACAATGTAAAAAATTCTAGCTCTAAAGAGCAAATACTTTCTATTCCACTACATTGGAAAGTCATTTATAAATAACATCAACTTATTTCTATTATCTTTAGGAATATGAATGGATTCATTTGAAAAGAGTCACCAAAATCAAGAACCCAAACATGAAGTAAAGAACATTTCCAATGGTTATGAGGCTTATGCTCATACTCCTAAAGAGAATATAAATAAGTTGGATGTGAAGTCCACAAAATATATTTTCATTGGATATGTAAATGATACAAAGGGGTATAGGTTGAGGGATATTTCTACCCATAAATTTATAGTTAGTCAAGATGTTTATTTTAATAAAATAATAATTCAAAGAGGGAAAAACTAGCAAACTACAAAGGTTATTCCAATGGAGGTGGAAAACTATGATTATAATTTGTAGGTACCAAATAAAATTCAGTAAGATGAACAACAACCAAATGAGCCAATTACCCCTTGTAAGGAGATCCACTAGAGTATTCAAACCACTTGAAAGATACTCTCCTAATTGTAATTTTTATTGTGCATTACTAACTAATGTTGGTGAACCTAGTTCATATCAGGAGGCTTGTGAAGCTAAATGTTCAAGAAAGTGGAGAGTTGTCATGGAAGAGGAGATGGAGGCTCTACAAAATAATAAGACATGGGAACTTATAGTTCCATTGTAAGGGGTGAAAAGCTATTAGGAACAAGTGGGTCTTAATTTACTAAAAAGGGACATAAATGATAATTTGGAAAGGTATAAAGCTCGATTGTGGCCAAGGGACATGCACAAAAGTTTGGTATTGATTTTGATGATTTTTTTTCACCAAGTTGTATGAAAAAGTATTTTTTAGCTCTTATTACTTGTCTTGATTTGGAGTTAAAACAATTAGATGAACTAAAACAACCTTTCTACTTGGTGATCTCTCTAACGAGATTTATATGAACCGACTAAAAGGCTTTAAGGAAAGAGACAAAGATAATTGTGTTTACAAGTTAAGAAAATCATTGTATGGTTTGAAATAGACACCAAGGTGTTGGTATAAGTGGTTTGATTCCTTGATGATGAGTTGGGTTTTAACAGATGTGAGGCTAATCATTATGCTTAATTTCAAAGGTATGGTGATGGAAATTTTATAATTATGATTATATATGTTGATGGTATGTTGGTAGAAGGTACCCACATGTATAAAATCATCCATTTGAAATCTCAACTTGCTAGGGAGTTTGAGATGAAGGACTTAGGTAGTGCAAATCAAATTCTTGGAATGGGGATATACAAAGACAAAATTAATAGGAAAATATGGTTTCACTGAAAACTTATGTGGAAAAGGTTGTGTAGTGCTTCAATAACACAATCTATTAGTACTCCATTTCATGTTCATATTTAATTATCTTCATAACAGTGCCTTAGCATAGAAGTGAAGTAGACACATATGTCTTGTGTTGTTCTCATCAACAATTGGTAGTCTTTTTTCCCATGGTGTGCACCAAGTCATACATTTCACAAGTAGTGGCCCAAGTAGTCAATCGTTACATGGAAAATCCAAAGTACCTAAGCATTGGATGGGTATGAAGTGGATTCTTGAGTATTTGTAAGGAATGTATGATTATGTTGTATGTTATAGTAGTAGTAGACTTAAGGTTAATGAGTATGTGGATGTAGATTTTGGTGGAGATAGAGATAAGATAAATTCCACTAAAAGTTATGTTTTCTCCTTAGCTAGAGGTTTAGTTAGATGTGTATCAAATTTGGATATATTGGTAGCAATATCTACTATTGAAGCTAAATATATGTAAGCAACATAGGCTATCAAGGAGGCAATCTAGCTTCATATAATTTTTGGTAAATTGCAAGCAAAGAAAGATAACATGGTGTTTCATTATGACAACCAAAGTGTTTTTCACTTAGCATGAAACTCAACATACCATGCCAAAATAAAGCATATTGACATTCAATATCACTTTATACATGAGATGGTGGAAGAAGGACATATATTTTTGGACAAGATACACACTAATATAAACCCGACAAATATTATGATGATAAATTCATTTGACGTAGAACTTCTTTAGACTTGTATTTTACTTGATGATAGGAAGCATTGGAATGGGTCTTTCAAAATGAGGAGTTATTTGCAAGTTAGAAATTTCACTTCAAGTGGGAGATTGTTGGAATTTGAAGTCAATTCGATTATTATTCTAGCAATGATAAATAGTCAACTTTGAGTACCACAATAGTCTACTTAACTATGTGCTTGAAATAGTTGAAGCCCTAATAGGGATTGCAAGGGGGTTTTTGTAGCCCCCTACCACACCAAAGGCATTTTTGGTGAAGCTAACAAGTTTTTGGGAACTTAATGTTTCAAGGCCTACAAATCCTACTTTGGTTATTCAATATGATGTTATGGACCATAAACCCAAGGGTCTAATCACATTAAGCTTGAAAAATTTTGTTTTTAATCATCATCCATGAAGAGACCTCTACACAAAAAGTATAGAAGAAACTTGGTGAGATGTATTAGGCCAAATATTTAGTGTACAAGATCTTCTTGAGGAAGAAAATATATTCCTTGGGAATAGAAGAGGATGGATGAATTATAGATCACCTGAAAGCGTTCAATATGTTGGTGGCTCAATTGGCATCAGTTGGTGTCAAAATGGATTAGGATGAGAAATATCATATCTTGCTTTATTCTTTGCCTGATTTGTGGGATTCTCTTGGTATGGGTATTAGGAGTACTTTTTTATCTTGAAGACTAAAGATGTAGTGGGTTCTTTAATTTTTGAAGAGATGAGGAGGAAGGTATCCATCAGTGCCAAGGAGGACCTAAATTTTTATGGAATACATAAGGAGAAAGGCAAGAAGAATGAGAAGTGTGATAAATCCAAGCCCAAGGGGAGATCCAAATCTCCTAGAAAGTCCAAAGTTATTTATTGGAACTACAATAAGCCTAGACATATTCCTAAGGACTACAAAGAAGAAAATAAGAAGAAAAATAAGAGATTTGATTATGATTATGAGTCCAAGAAAGAGGATGGTGATGCATTCATTGTAGCTTTGGCAACTTATGCAGGTAATGATGCATTGTTAATTGAAGTAGGTGCATCTTTCTGTATGACCCCTAATAGAGATTGGTTTTTTAATTATGAAGAATTTGATGGAGGTAAGGTATACTTAGGTGATGACTCTTGTTTAAATATTATTGGTCATGGTAAAGTTAGAATCAACTTTCCTAATGGTAGAATAAAAAGGATTAATGGTGTGTTGCATATCCCTGGATTAATACGAAAGTTTTTATCTATGAGAAAACTAATAGCTACAGGTGTGTAGGTAGTCTTTTCTAATGCAGGATGCAAGATGGTTAGAGGTGTTATGGTGATTGCTACAGGTGTTATATATTGCATAGTGTATAAGCTTGATGCATACACTATTGAGTGCACTAGTACTTTATAAAAATAAAGTATGTTGCTACTTCATTGGAAGAGTTTAGGGTATCATCTTCAGCAGATGGTCATGGCTTCTAGATACCCAAGGGTGCTCTTTCTTTTGAATTAAAGTTACATGCAAAGAAAACTATGTTATGGCACCAGAGACTTGGCCACATTGGAGAAAAGTATCTAAGGACCTTGGAAAATAAAAACCTTGTTGAAGCATTGTCTAATTGTAATCTTGAATTTGATTTCTGTGAGCATTGCATTTATGGAAAAAAAACCACATTTAGTTTTACTCGAGTTCTCATAAATCTTTTAGTACATTGGATCTTATTCATTCTAATGTGTTTGGTCTTGTAGATGTTCCTTCAACTAAAAAATTCACATATTATGTTTCATTTTTTATGATTATAGTAGGACATGGGTATATTTTGTAAAGAACAAATTTGAACTTTTTAGTCAATTTAAAGAATTTAAAGCAATGGTTGAGTTGCATACTGGAAAGAAAATAAAAAATTTGAGGATTGATAAGAGTGGTGAATTTTTCTCTAATGATTTTGATAGATTTTGTAAATATTGTAGCATTCATGGACAAAAGACAACTTTGTATTCTCCACAACAAATGGATTTGTAGAAAGAATGAACATGACACTGATGGAGAAAGCTAAGAGTATGTTGAGTGGCATTGGTCTAGAACAAAGGTTTTGGGTTGAAGTTGTTGCTACTATTTGTTACCTAATTAATAGGTCTCCTACATCATCTCTTGTTGATAAGACATCTATAGAGGCATGGTTTGGTCACAATCCTTCATTAAGACGTCTTAGAGTTTTTGGTGTGAAGGATATGCACATGTGCCAAAGGAGAAACAAACAAAGTTGTGAAATGTATCTTCATTGGACACAATTATGGTGTAAAAGGATACAATCTTTGGGATCCTATTGCACAAAAGGTAATATATCTAGTAGAAGTGTTATTTTTAGAGAAACTAAGCCTTCTTCTATTACATTGTAGTCAAAACAAAGTAAATAGGAATATGTGATTCAACTTCCTTCTACACCTAAGAAAGTTGAATTGACGCCCATGGATAGATAAGAATTTGATGAGAGTTCATGTAGCTCAGAATCTTCAAAAGAGGATAAAGAAGATCCAACTCAGCTTGTTCATAGGTCTACAAGGCATATACAACCACTTGAAAGGTATTCACTTGATGATTGGAGATGTTTTCTTTTTTGAATACTAACATGGATGAACACATATCGGTAGAAGAGGCATTAAGTATGAATGATGCAAAATATTGGAAGATTGTTATGGATGAATAAATGACAGCTTTGAAAAAGAATGATACATGGGATCTTGTACCATTGCCTAAAGGAAGAAAACTTGTTGGTTGCAAATGGGTGTTCAAGAAAAAGACTGGTTCAGATGGAGCTATTGAGAAGTACAAAATAAGGTTGGTTGTGAAAGGTTACTCTCAAGTTGAGGGTGTTGATTATGTTGAGATATTTTCTCTTGATACAAAAACGACATTGTGTAGCCAAAAAATGTATAGTTGACATTTTTATGCTCACTTGAGTCTTTTCTAATGGGATTTGGCTTGATTTTTCCTAGGTATAATGTTGTAATGTGGTCAAAAAATTCACATTAGGGCTTAAACATTCAAATTATATGATGTCTTGTGAAAGTGTTATGAAGCGTTGTAAAATATTTCTACACTTTTCTAGACTCTATTCATTAAAATTCACCTAAAAATCACCTTTTTATCACTTATCTTGAAGTGTTGTAAATTCTTGTAACAAGATTTCACACTTTTCTAAAATTAATTTCACTAATTCAACCCTTTCTCATGTCTAAATGACCCCTTAATACACTTTCCAACCATTTTCAAGTGTGTTGTTAAGGACATTCCCAGTGGAAAAATTTTAATGCCCCAAAATTCCCAACACCCACATAATTTTCTTAAGTGGGACTAAATTGCCAATAAGGGCGACTTAGTCCTTTTTGGCACAAAACTCAAAATAATTTTAAATTTCTAGCAGGATTTTGTCCTCTAACCCTTGAGGTTGGCCTATGATGTGTTACTTTCGGGAAGTTTTAGTAAAATCAAGTATAAATAAGGGTTTTTCATCTCATTTTACATCTCCTACAATCATCTATCTCCAAATCACATACAATCTCTTGCACTCATTAAGCATTCAAGCAAATCAAGCACTATCAAGTCAAACTATTGGAGTTCTTCATTGCACATCTTCATATTTTTGCATCAATGGTGTAGTAAGTTTATGAAATTTGCATTTTCATGTTATCTATTTATCACTCTCTTTTCATCTCATTTCATTGTTTAGGATTTGAATACCAAAGTGGGATTTGACCAAGGAAAACCACTATTCTATAACCCTCAACCATTTTTCCCCTTTTGCATGTGACTTTTGTATGCAGATTTGTCAAGAAATAGGTGTTTGAAAATGATCAAAAAGTGCACAAAGTCAACCAAGTCAATACAACCCTAATTCAAGCTTGGAGAGACTTTCTACCCCATTTTCTACAAAAACAAGTATAGACAACTGTTAGAAAAGAAAGTACAAATCAGAGACTTCCAGATTCTGTTCAGAATTCCCTAAGACTTGTAGGAGGACTAAGTCACCACTAGTGGTGAATTATTCATGCTTCCAAGCCTAAAATTTTATTTTGACATTTCTGGATCTACCCATTTGGCAAATTCCCATTCCAACAAAGTTTCCTGAAATTGGGACTAAGTCGCCCAGATTGGCACAAGTGTCCCGGTCAAAAATTTCAATCAATTTTTTAGGATTCCAAAATCTTCCACCATCAAGCTTCTAATTCTAGGTATACCTCCTCCATTTTTTTCTATCATTTCATCATTTAGTTGCATTCTTAAGCATTTCTGCATATCACATTGCGTTTTCCAACACTTTACATTTTCATAGTTTTGCATCATTAAATAATTTCAATTTCATAATAGAGCATTCGGGAATCTTAATCAGGCATAATACATCTCATTACATTAATCTTGAGTGTAAACCTTTGCATTTTGGTCTCCCATCCAATCCCCTTTCTCCTTTTAGGTGAAAAATCCTAGGAGTAAAGCATTGTGAGGGGTCAAACCAAAATCATAGTTTACATTTTGGTAAACCTGCATCTTTTGAACATTGTTCCTTTCTAATTTTCAAGTGCATACTAGGTTTCACTTGCATTGCATTAGTTAAAGTGCATCCTAGGGTTTTCAATTGCATTAGTGAAAAAGTTCATATTAGCTTGCATTATTACATCATTTTTGCATTGAAAAACATAAAAATTCTACATTTACATACTGTAGTTGAATTTGTGCATTTGAAAGACATAGAATTGCATTTAAAATTTTTGAAAAAAACACAAAAAATCATCAGTGGGACTAAATCGCCACCCTGGGTGACTTAGACCTTTTACATGCTTTGCACTGTATTTTTTGGTAATTTCTGGGTATTTTTTGTACTTCTATTTTCTAGTATTGCATCTCTATTTCAGTTTACAGAATTATTGATTTTTTTATTTTATTCATCCTAGATTTCCTTGCATTTGCATCCACCATATCTCTTGTGGTACTTGTATGAGTTTTTGGTGCCCCATTGATAATACTTCAATGAGACAAAGTTCTAGACTCATGGCTTCCTACGATAACACTTTCGTAGCGGACCTTTGGATCTCAAGAGATCCTACTCCTAGTATGGTTACTGGTGCATTAAGTATGGATACTACCACACACATACCTTCACCTTCCCACCCTATGAATGTTGACACACAAAATAGTGTGATTCCGCAAGATAAAGTCATAAGTATTCATGAAGATTTTTCACATTTAAAACAAGACTTATCCCTTGAAAACATTTCCACCACTACCATACCTGCCATAGAAAACCTTCATTGTTTGATTGAAAGTGATGATGGCTTACAAGTTATGAAGAAATTTTTTGAGATATACAATAAACATGCTCCTTCCACATCCCAATCAACAAACATAGTTGCAAGCCAAGGAGGATCTCACATTCCTCCCCCTTCAAACATATCATCTATACCAACTTATACCACTCCTCAAGTTACAACAACTATGCAATAGATTAGTCATGTGACTCCTTCCTTCGTAATTCCAACTAGCATTCCTAGTTCCTTTGTGGCATCACATATTCCTTCTTCCACCTTCACCCCTCTTAGTGTCCCTTTCACTTCCCCTAACATTATATACAATCCATCTCCATTTTCCCTTCAACCTCATACCACTTACATTGATCCCATCATTACACAAATTTTTAACACCATTTCATCCATGCAACAACTATAAACACCATAAATCTGAACACTATTTAAACCTCGTCACACATTAGCACAATGTTAGTCTAAAACAAGCAAACAAAGTAGTGTTCCTATGAAATACTCAATCATATTAAAATATGAACATAAGATGAAAAGATTCAAAATAACTAAATAAAGCATATAAAAACATGATCAAACCCCTATCTCATTGTGGATTGGTGCTTCTTTGATGTGGAAAGACCCTTTCCCAATCCTTGATAAGCTCCTAGATGAAAAGATTCAAATGCTTGAGATGGTGGATAAGATGAAATGCTAACTTGGATGAGTTGTGGAGGATTAATACAATAGAGAAACTCTCTATTTATAGCCAAGAAAGATAAAAGAATTCCAAACATGGAGGATGTGGGACTAAAGATCAACCAATGACAAGATGCCACTTGTCAACATGTGAGAGGTTGAGGAATGAAATTTTTTTGGTCAATGTGCCAAAGAGGGGGAGATTTGAAATTTGAAATTGTCAATTTGGGGAGAGATTCAAATTTGGAAGAATATTCTCTCTTTATGCCATGTTGAGAGAAAATGGAGAATTTAATAAATCAATAAATTGATTTATTTGTGCAAGTGGGAACAGCTAGAGGATGTGATAAGTGATTAGGATTATATTAATCATGGTTTGATTAATTTAAGATGATGATTAGGTGATTTTGACTTTTGACTTAGATACTTGGATTTATTTAAATCAAAAGGGAGGAAATTGATTTAGACTTAGTTAAATAAATGTTTTGATTTATTTAGCTAAAGGGAATGTTGTTAGTGGTTTAATTAAATAAGTTTGATTTATTTAATTAAATGAAGAACTTTAGAAGACTAATTAAATAAACTTGATTTATTTAATTAAAGAGATAACTTAGGAGATTAATTAAATAAACTTGATTTATTTAATTAAAGAGACAAATATGATGATAAAGAGATGATTAGCGATGCCATGAAATTAGTGAATATGGATTAGATGCATGATGTCAATTTTGCATATCTACATTTTTCCCCTCTTTGAAGCAATGTACCTACTACGTTGGTTCAAAGAATGAACTTGTCATGATAAAAATTCAAAAAAATTATAATTTTTTCGAATGCCCCAGCAAAAAGTACACTACTACATTTCCCCCTCGAGAGATCGAGCAAAAGATTCAATTTGAGGGTCAATCTCACAATAAAGAGGTTCAAAATTGATGGTTATGATGATGATGCAAATGAGATGGTTTCAAGATGCTTAGAATAACCAATCTATATTATCCTAAACAACTTAAATGATAATACAATGCATGTGAGATGGATGATGCGATAATGCCTATATGATTATGAGATTTATGTATGCTAATAATTTTTGGATGCAAGATGGATGCACAGGTGATGATGATTAACTATTTTGGTATGATGTTAGTATAAAAAGAAGAAAGAAGAAATGAGATGATGACAAGAGGATCCAACAAGTCCATGATCTGGTGAGACTTTATTAGAGATGATGATGATGATAGATGATTATTTGCTTATCAAGAATTGGGACTTTAAAAGGGCTACTTACCTTATGTTTGATAACATACATAGATATGATGCATCAAGGTATAAAGAACCAGGATGGTGTTGTACCTAGTGCGATGGACTTTGACTCGACAAATAGATAGGAGTATTCTTGTTCACACTTGACATACAAAAACCTTGCTAGGACATACCTAACAAAGCAAGTATTCACCAAGTTATATTAAAAGAACATCCAACAAGCACAATAGACAAAAAGATAATGATTGATGCCCCATTCCTTTCTCTCTAAATCCTTCATCTAGACATTATCGAGAGGTCCTTGGAATGAGCACAATAAGATAAACCAAAAGAAAAGATCAAGTACACAAACAAGTCAATGTTCTTCATACCTCTAGCCAAAGGGATTTGTTTTTTTTAAGATAAGAACCAAAAAAATTGCCAAAAGATAATGCCCATTATAGGAAGGATACATCCTAGGACATGTTAGTGGATGGCGGCACGTCGTTTTGTTTATCCAAAGTGTTTTACCAAAAGATAGTGCCCATTGTCAGAATGATATATCCTAGGACATGCATTGTATAGGATGATGATGGGTTGATAAGTTGATTGATAAGCTGTTGATATAAAGTTGATTGACATGTTTGAAAATGATCAAGAGTTTGATTTTGTATTTTGTTGTTTCGATTTTGAATTTTACATTTGAAGTTTTGCTTTTGTTGATTGTTGCGGTTGTTTCTGTTTGTTTTGCCAAAGGATGAAGGTGACAATCAGTTTATTATGGATGATTGATTATCGTGGGTGAAGCGAAATGGGACAGATGGATTTTTTCAAATATTTGGATGTTTTTGATGTTTTTGAAATGTTTTGAGGTTGTTTTTGGTATTTTCAAGATTTTACAAATGTTTTGATTTTTTATTTTTCTAATGTTTTAGGGTTTTCTAAGATTTTATGAATGTTTTTGGATTTTGTGTTTTTTTTAATATTTTTGGATTTTCACATGATTTTGATGATTTGGATATGGATATGTTATCAGTGTTCTATTTTTGGGATTTTGTTGAAAATCAAGCTAAGGTTGATCAATTGGATCAATGGATTGATGGTGATACCATTACTAAGGATACACAACAATGCAAGGATAGTGTTAAGCAACATGAGGATTAGGATGGGTATCCCAAGATGATGAGGGATTGATGATGATAACATTGTTGAGGATACACAACAATGCAAGGATAGTGTTAAGCAACACAAGGATTGGGAAGGATATCTCGAGATGATGATGGATTGATTTGGTTTGATCGATCAGGATTGATGAAGCTTGATTTGGAACAAAAGTTGTTTGAATGATTTGATGTGACATTTGAAGTGAAAATTAGATGCGACTGATAGTGATTGTTTGGATTGACATCTGATGAAAGATGAAGTATGATAAGGAATGCTTTCTCGTCAAAATGTGCCATGGGCTAGTGATTTGGATTTTTTCTCACAAGTGCTTTGACCAATTTGGTTTCACATTTTCCAATGTTTAGATCGCCATATAATTTGGAGGATATAGATCAAGATTTATTCTCGAAGCAATATGTAAATATATGCCCCCAATGTCTAGCAATGTATGGAATGTCATGGATGGATGCTTGGATAGGCGTGTGGATGGATGGATATGGATTATCTTGCAATAAGATGTTTGAATAAAGAATGCTCATTGGATAATGCTTCATGGCTTAGATAATGCTAGGTAGGATAGGATCAATGAAAATGACCCATGCCAAGATTTTTATTGTAAGCAAGTGTAAAGTGTACACCAAACTTTCATCAAGATCTAGATAATTTGGACTATGGGTGCAAATATATGAAAATGGATTGGATAAATGGTTCATGGATGAATGGATTTATTATGGTTGAGATGGATGGAATGTTGGCTTTATTATGGATGGGATGAGATGCCTTCACCTAAACTGGCACACGTAGATGCTTGATTCTACACATGATGCCTGTTTTCCAGGATTTCATCATGGTACCTACCCAAAGCACCAATGTAGTGGTTTTCACTAGAGGACAATTTTTTTCTTTACTTTTTTCAATCCTTTTTTCTGATTTTTTTGGATTTTTTATTTTTTTGATATTTTTGAAAGGTTTTAAGCTCATATCGAACCACCTTGTGGTGTTGATGTAGATGCTTCTTTCATAATGTTCCATCAATATCCTACCTAAAGAAGTTGTTTTTCCAAGATACGTGCACTTGAATACAACTTTTGAGATCCTTGATTTGCTTCGTTGATACTGGAGTTGACTTTTTCTTTGTGTGCACATCATGATAGAGTGCCTTCTGAATCCTTATGATGAAGGGTGGCTACCAATACATGGTCAATTTTAGAATTGGATATCATGCGTGGAGGCGTGGATGAAGTGTGATTAGGGATAAGAGATGGATTGGTTGACAGTTTGGAACCTTTGACTCTCCAAACTTGGGAAGATGAGCAATGATGGGTGGATATTGAAGTGTGCATAGAATTAGGACCAATTGCTTGATACACTTTGTACATCGCTTGAAAATCCTGCTTTTTCTTTTGTGGACATCTTTGAAGGATACCTTTCCCCTTTTTATTTCACCCCATAGTTTCTTTGAATAATAGAGTTTGATGGGGATATTCTTTATTTGTATTTTTTGGTATCCATTATATTTGATTTGTCCTTTATGCTTTGCTTCTTTTGCTTTGATAACACTCTTTGTGCTTTGATTCAAATCTTTCTTTTGATATTGGTTCCAATTTGTGGATGGGGTGATGTGTGGATGAAGATTCATGATGTGGCTAGTTGCAGTATTGTAATCGGTTTCATCATAAGGATTCTTCGTGCTCCCTATGCTGACGTTTGCTTGAGACATAGTTGCCCCTAGTATGGTGGCAATAACACCTTTTTTCCTTGATTCTTCTTGTTTTGAGAGCGCTTTTTTAGAATGCATTCTTTGATAAATGACCACTGTAGATGATGTTATTTTGATTGGATGCTATGCTGACTCTGGAATATCATGTTCTATCTGATCAGTTTCCTTGAGTGGATAATGTTGGATATCTTCATACATGATGTCCTTAGTTCAAATTTGGGATATATCTGATCCTGATGTTGACAACTTAGTTTGACTATAGGAATTGATAACCTGCTCTTTTTGTGTAATAATGTCAGGAGTAAAGGAATCTTGTTATGTATGAAGATCATCTACATGTCCATCCATAGAAAGCATCTCATGGGTAGTTAGAGGAGTATGTACTATGTGGATGTGATCATCTTGTATAGATAGGAGAGCATCCATTAGATCTCTGTAGTATCTTGGAGATATGAATTCTTGACCTTGAATGATTTTAGAATTGCTTTCAACATGATTTGGGTCAATTTCTTGACATGGGTTAGTTTCAAAGGATCGATTGCTTATAAAGGGTTCTTGGATGTTGTTATTAGACATGGGAAGTGGCTCAATATCCTTTTGATCTTTGGGTGGACTTAGGTCAAATGTTGAGATGAGGATCCCTTCAGTATCTATAACCATGAGGTAAAAGGGGGTCAATATGTCTTGGAAAGGACCATTACTAGACCTTGGTGAAAGGTGTCGATCATGCTTTGGGATAAATATTTGAGATATGTCCTCTAACTCATTAGGTGATGTAGAGACATTTTCAACATTATCATAGGTCAATGGTTCATGCATTATGTCAATGGGATCAAATAATCCTAACACTCCTTGAAATAGATTACTAAAAAGTGGCTCTTGATGTATGGTGAGTTGATCACCGGATGGAGTAGAAACATCTTCAATGTGATCATTAATTGAGAGATCTTGAACATTGTTTTCAACAATTGTGGCAAAGAGATTGTGAATGTCTTCAACCATAGGGTCAAGTGATGTTGATATTTTTTGAATTGGATCATTGTTGGGTATTGTTGGTGGGTTTTGATCATGATTGAAAAGTGACCCAAGTGTTGTATGTTGATTTGATCATTGGATGAGGTGGAAATATCTTCAAGGTGCTTATTGATGGATAGATCTTGAACATTGTCCCCGATAGTGATTATCTTTGGATCAATAAGGTCTTAGATGATATTTTTGAGTTGAATACAATCTGATGTTGTGTGTCCCTTTGTTTTGTGAAAATCGTGCAATGGTGCTCCTCATTATACCTTGGTGGTTTAACTAGGGGTTCTTGATAGTTCCCATAGATGGGGAGCTTGATGAGATTTTCCTGTACCAATTGTTGCAGGACTGATTCAATTGGTTTCCCAAGCGGTGTGTATTTTTGTTTGTTCCCTTGTGAGATTTGCACTTTAAATTGACCTTGTAGTGATTGATCTTGGAGATGTGGCTTTTGATCTTCGAGATGTGGGGGTTGGATTTGTTGTTGATGTTGTTGATCTTGATATCTGACTTCTTGACATTGGAGATATTGTTCTTGACGTGGTAGTGGACACACCTCAATGCTTTGATGACATGGTTCAATCAAAGGAAGAGAGTATTGATTTTGGAGTGAAGATTTCTCTTGGCTCAATAAGTCAATTAGTTTGGCAAGTGAAGCAAGTTGATCTAGCGAATTTTGATCTTGATTTTTATTTTGAATCCCTTGATATGGTTGATTTGGATTTTGTTCAAGCAAATTTGGAATGTACACTTGTGGTGTTTGCATGGGATTATGGACAAACTAATTTTGGACAATGTTCTGATTTGGGATGATGCTCAGATTTTGAATTGTAGGTTGAAATTGAACATTGTTGTGGTTGGGAATCACATTGATTTGATTTAGGTAAATTTGATTTTTCATGGTGTTACCTTGACTTGGACTAAAAGATGGAGTCATTAACATCTTGTTTGGACTTTGAATAACATTTGTATGATTTGCAAACATATCTATCCCAAAGTTTTTCAAGTGTGGATTTGAAATGTTCATGTTTGGAAAACTTGTACTTAGCATACATGGATTTGGTGGGATGATGTTGTTTGCTTGAAGATTCATGCATTGATTGTTTGGTTGATAGATTTGTAGGTTTGGACTTGGATTTAAATCTACCATCAGGAAAGGTGTTCCAAACTCTTGAATGGGCATACTCACTTTTGTTGTATCATCGGGGTTTGTACGCGATAATGATCCCATGAATGAATTGCATAAATGTGAGTTTTGATAATCAATCGGCATTGCAAGGTTTTGAAGGTTTAGTTGATTTAGACTGCTCATGATGTATGGATCAAGTTTATATTTCATGTTCCTCTTGTGTTTTGATATTGTTGACCTCTAAGGGATTTAGGATAAATGATGAGATGAAGGATGAAGGGGATGAATGATATGGGTGTCAAACCTTTTTAGGAACTTTGGATCAATGCTAGACTTAGGGTTTCATTTTGATTGGTTTGATTTGATGATGAACTTGTAAACCCTAATATGTTAGATGTTATCTTAGTATGAATTCATTCAAAAGGGTAATAATTTAGCTAAGTATGTGAGGAAGGATTCATCAACACATACCTAACTAAACAAATGATTTTGATTTGGTTTAAAGATGTGCCTAAGTCTAGATAATGATGTTTCCAAAGCTCCAAAGTTGTTTGTGGGGTGATATGATAAATGTTTGGGATGGATGAAGTGTTTGATTTGATCCTAAATGAACCTAAGAAGGTCTTGTTTACGAGACCAAGATAGTGAACAACATGATTTACCCTATGAGTAGTTCAAACCAAAAGACCAAATTTTACATGAAAACCATATGACCAAAAGATTCCAAGCACATATGTGGGGTCCAATTTGAGTTAACTTTTCTTAATGAGTTCTTTTTAGTACAAAAAATTCTTGATTAGCCTTTTGAAACTAGATGTCCAATGTCCTAATTCTCTTTCGTCCCACAAAGTCCATTATGTGGAAATCTAGAAAATCAAGGCAAAATTTTCCTAATGTTGACCTTAGTAGGAGAGAATTGAGATGAGTTTCAAATCCTTAGAAGACTCTAAGGATGAGAATCCCAAGGGCAAGCAATAGCATATGAATTCATTCAAGGATATTTGCTTCTCCTAAAGAGTTTGAAGTTTTGATGCCAATGTTGAATGATTGTTTCCCAATGTTTACAGACAAGCAAAGTGTTTTGTAACCAGGAACATGCACAATCCTATGGATATGAAAAATTGTATTTGTTGAGTCCCCACTTGGACAAGTCCAGCTATGCTTATCTTTAGCGAATGGTTAGATGCTTGATCCCACTGGCTCCCCTCCATGACACTCACTTATATGAGGCATCCAAGCATCAAAACCTATGAAACTCTCATGGCATGCTTTCCATTTCTACTAAATATTGTAAAAGTGTGGGGCGGCTTCAAAATGACTGTTCTTGCACCAACAAATAGATAGGTATTTTTTCCTTTCTACAACAAGGGTTTTAATTTATACTTTTTCGTTCGTAGGAGTTGACCCAATGTGGCAAGAGACCATTGCTACCCTTCTCGTCAGAGTCAACCACATGATCTAGGTGTTTATTCCAATACCCACATTTATATCCCAACTGGAAATACTCTTGGCTTTATAGTGTTACCGATTGAGTCGTTCCCTTGGGTGA
The DNA here is from genome assembly GCA_007258455.2 of Sequoia sempervirens. Classification (NCBI taxonomy): domain Eukaryota; kingdom Viridiplantae; phylum Streptophyta; class Pinopsida; order Cupressales; family Cupressaceae; genus Sequoia; species Sequoia sempervirens. The sequence continues at coordinate 5,526 of VDFB02333246.1, read as the reverse complement.
GTATGTTTTCCCCAAGGCAAGCCCTCTAAGATAAACAATAGTGAGTAAACATATTCATATTTTTATCAACCTCATTTAGAAACAAAGGGAGAACACATGCAATAGGTCTACGCACACTCGCAAATTTTGTTGTTCAATTTTAGTTCCCAAAATGAAGTGTGGAGGTAATTACTTTATCCCAATCGAAAACCACCAAAAAGGCATTTTGATTCTCAAGATCGCTGTGATGCGCAAGAGAAGTGCATACATCCTTTTCGATGATGTTAGTTTAACTAAGTAATTACAAAAAAATAGTAGCACATGTTCATTTTAAGTCCACAAAACAATGATTTTGATTCATTTTAAAGCACCAAAATGAGATATGAAAGTTTCCTTGTTCAATTGTTAAATCCAAAAAACAACTCTAGTAAGTTAGTGTCCTAAAGTTCATTTTAAGCCCTTTGTCGTGAAAATTTGAAATGTTCTTTTCAAGAGCCCAAAAGGGTGAAAGTTGGTTAAAAATAGAAAATTAAAGCATAGAATGGAAGCTCTAAGCATTAAAAAATGCTTTATTAACTTTAATTTTGATGTTCAATTTTCTAGCTCAATTTCACTTGTTTTTGCTTGATTCCAATGCTTGAATCCAATGTCAACCTATGAACAACATAAAATAAAATCTTAGAAACAAGACTTATTTCAAAGAATCAATGAAGCCTATATCATTATCAAAATTTATACTTGTCATGCAACCCCAAGTTAGAAAACTAAATGATTGACTATGTAGAAAAAAGCTTTGAAGGTCCCTCCACTAAATTGTAGTCTGAAAACACTATTCCACCAAACCAATTTATTCTTATCCAATTATTATAGCCTTATAAAGAGGTCTCTAATAGTCAATTAAAGCTTTTCAAACTCACCCAATAGTTAAAAAATAGACATATTTTAATATTTATTCCAACAAATCTGAAAAAGATAATGCCAGAATATTAAAGATAATGTCACAATATCAAACTATTTGAAGTAGAAAACTACCACAAACTCTTAACAATAAATAGACAACTTGCTAACAAATATCAAAGTCTCCCCCACTAACAATTCAAAATCAGGTAATTTAATGCAGACAAATAAATATTTTATGTGATTTACACTAGAAAAGTAACATCTCGATTACCATTCACTTCGCCTGAAAGTCATAAATGAGGGATTCCAATCACAAAGATATCTACAAACACCATAAATGAAATAAGTCAATTCAAAATGTCAGATCCAAACATTATCCAAGGAAGTGATTAACTTCCCAACATTGTCAGATTTGACCATTTGGCCTCAACTTCTCTATGTAGCCAAAGACTACTGTATACCTTGGAATTCCTACTGCTCTAAATGTGCAAAACTAACTAAGAAACATGAATAACAAAATACCAAGGACACCTCAAGATTAGCCAAAAGAGTGGTTCAACGAAAAGGAATGCAAATAAAATGAAACACAAATATTTTTACCTCCCTTTTTGTTGATACCTCTTTGATTGGCCCTTGCTTGGATTGGTTGTGTGCTCCTTAGATGATTGTTTGAATGTCTAAATGCAAGAATCAATATGCAAGATGATGAGCAAAGATGACTAAATGATTGAAAAGGCTTGAGGATTCAAATGGACAGCATGTAGTTATGAGAGTGCAAAGTGTTGAGAAAGCAAATGGGCAGCATGTGGGTGCTCAAAATGAAAGTGTTGGAAATGCCCTTGAGGAGGGGGTATTTATAGAAGAATTTGAATTCTCTAGAGAATTCAATGGTCAAGATTGCTCCAACAAGGCCAAGATGAAGGGCTATGGTGGGTTGAGAACCCACAAGCCCTCACATCTTGACATGTGGAGGGTGAAGTGGCCAAGGGTGGATGAGATGGAAATGAGTTGTCAAAAAGGTACATGAGGTGGAAAAGGACATGCACCTTGGGGATGAGAGGATTTCCACAAGGGGATTTCTTGTCCCCAAGTGGGAGGAAGAGACTTTTGAGGAATTTTAGAATTCCTCAAAAATCTACATGGGAAAAGGAAAGGTGGTTGGGGATATAAATGTGAATTAAAAATTCACATTCATAGGATGATCTAGAGGATAAAAGGTGGGCTCCAAAAGGTGGGACTTGGTCACATGTGGAGATTGTGACAAGTCCAAGGTTCTGGAAGCCTTGGAAGGATGGAATGTGAATTAAAAATTCACATATAAAAGAGGGGAATCTAGGAAGAATTAAAAAGAATTAAAAATTCTTTGGAGAATGATTAGGCTTAATTAATTAGTAATTAGAGGATAATTAGGGACTAATTAGGATTAAAAGCCAACTTGCAAAAGTTGGAGGATGTGACACATCCTAATCAAGGATTAGGCATGTGCACATCCTTAATGAAGGGATTAGGAAATAGATTAGGATTAGATGGAAATGACATGTGAGGAATTAAATAAATGTAATATTTATTTAATTTATTTGATGAAAAAGAGGATTAGGAGGGTAAGGTATTTAATTATTAATTAAATACCTTAGGATTTGGCGTAATTAAAGATATTAATTAAATAATAGTAATATTACTTAATTAACTCGGATGAGAGGATGTTTAGATGAAAAGTGAAAAATTTGGATAAATTAAGTGTCCAAATTTGGATGTCTACATTTTTCCCTCTTTGAGATGGTGTTATGAAGTAGCATCATTTCAAAGAATATTAAAATATAGAACCCATGAGGATATGGTTAGATTGGAAAGATGCCCCAGTCATCAAAGGGATGACTAGAAGAAAGAGTAGGGATTGAGGATGCCCCCTCGAGAGGACATGCGGGTTGAAGAGAACACGTATGTGCTCTCGAAATAGATGATGTGATGCCAAGGGAGATGAGGAAGATGATGCAAGGTGATGATGGATGAAGCGCAAATGGATTTGAGGACAAAAGGTGATGTTGCCCCAGTCAAGGGACAAGCGAAAATGGGTTGATGATGGATGGAGTGTTGTCAATGAAGGATTGAAGGATCCTGAAACAACACGAGGATAGGGAAGGATACATCCCACTGAGTGGTATTGATGAGGGAAGGATACATCCCAAAATACCACTAAAGGATAGGGAATAATACCTCCCGATGACGATGATGAAAGTGTTGTTGATGAGGGAAGGATACATCCCAAAACAACACAAGGATAGAGAAGGATACATCCCACCGAGTGGTAGATGAGGGAAGGATACATCCCAAAACAACACCAAAGGGATAGGAAAGGATACTAATGGATGATGATGATGACGGGTCAAGGCTAGTAACAAGACGTAGAACAAGAGCAAGGATATGATTAGATGATTCAGGCTAAGTGGAATGGATGGAGATTGGATAGAGATAAGGATGAAGGATGAAGGATGAATGGATGGGGGGATACATGCAAGATGATAGAATGGAAAATGAGATGCAATTCTAAATGCAATTTATCATCTTTGGAGCACTGGTTTTTGCTATAGCATCAAACACAAGACACCAGGGTATGAAGAACCAAGGCGAATTAGTGTCTAATGCATAAAACAAACACAACAGACAACAAGGCTATCCCAACACCCCAAAGTCACAAAGACCTTGGTCGGGCCAGGTATTGAGATAACTACAAGCACAAAAGGATGCCCCAGCATAACACAAGACCTCAGGGATCTTGGTGGGTACTACGTGGGACAACCAAGAAGACACAAATATAAAAAGAGCAAGATATGCCCCTATGTTGACCAATCAAAACACACCATAATAGGATGGATTATGGCAGTCTTGACAAGTGATGATAGGGAGCTCAAATGATAAACAAAATCCAAAAGCATCAAAAGATTGTAATCAATTTCAAATGTCCTTTGCCATAGGATCGAGGGGATAGATGGGATTGATGAGGTCTGTTAGGAAGGATACATCCTGTTGAGACCAAAGATGATGGATATTAAAAGATCGTTATGACGCGGGATGTTCAAAATCAATTAGATCTTATGATACAAGTGGATCTTGTTTGTTAAGAACCAGCTAGATAAGGGCATAGCTTGATGACACGACACAAGAGAGACAAGACATGAGACTGACACATCCTAAGGACCTAGGGGCTCAGGGGCCGATCAGAGATTAGCCTTGCCTACGTGAAAGCGCAGAGCCCTCGTAGTTCAGAGAAAGGTGGACGACTAACTATGATGGAGACCTTGATGAATGGTAAAGATAGGATGGACAAAAGGAAAAAGACCGATGATAGATGATAGAAGAGCAAAGTGAAGAATGAAGATCGATGATGGAACCCTGGGGGCGGAGCAAATGATCGATCTTGCCTACGTGAAAGCACAGGGGAAACGTAGTTCGACAGAAGGCCAAAGACAAATGATGGATGAAAGAGGATGAGATGACCCTAGATAAGGGGATAAAATTATTGGACCGACATGATGGGACAAGATAGATGAATGATGAAGTGATAAGATAGATGATGTTGGACGATAGTGACTGTATAAAGCTCAGGGATGGGATAGTTATCCAAATCATCAAAGATGAAGTGGGCAAATGACATGCCATATAGATGAATGGTGAAATGATGAACGATGAGATAGAAAAGATGTGCAAAAGAAGCAGAAGTGATGATGATAAGATGGATGACATTGGATTGCATGGGGTAAAGCCTATAGCTAGATACTAATGACAAGGGATTAGGAGATGGGATGAGGGGAGAGGATGGGGGGAGGAAAGATGATTGTTTGGGTGGATTGGATAGAGGGATAAGGATTTGGATGAGGAAAAGGTGACCAAATGGATAGATGACTGATGCTTGGAACAGGTGGAAGATTACTCAGAATGAGTAAATGATTGATCAAGATTATGGAATGAATGTTTGAGATGATAGGAGGTTCGATGAAGTGTTGAGATAATAGATGAAAGTTCGAAGTAGATGAATGGTTACATGGAATGAGTGAATAGATTTACTTTGTTGCAGATGGATGAAAGCCCAGATTAGGGGTTTGGATAAGCTCAGATTGGGATAAGATTAAAGCTCAGATGAGGATTGGATCGAAGACTAGAATGATTGAAGGATATGATTGAATTGATTCTACACCGAGTGCTGGGGCTTTAAGGGATGTAAGGTGTTGACAAGCAGATTTTTCCCGATTTGGCAATTTTCAAAAATTGTCAAATTTTTCCATTTTAGGAAACCTCATGGACAGACGTTTGGGAGTCCCAATTTTGTCCAAAAAATACCCATTGGTGAGATAGGATGAATTGCCAACAAACATCCCAGATTCAAGATATGCATTTTGAGCTATGAGTGGAAACAATTTTTGAAAAAACACTAAATTAGGATTTTGGGGGTCAAGATGAAACTTTGAGGCCCCAAAAATGGGTCAAAACGGGGTCAAAAGTTATGGCCTCCGAAAGTGTCGGGGGAAAAATCAAAAATCGATTTTGAAAATTTCAAGACATGGGTTTTGTTCGTTAGGAAAAATGACGAACTGGGTCGGGATCAATTTTTTGAAAAAAAGAGAAAAACAGTGCATTTGGGGGGGTCAAAGG
>VDFB02333245.1:0-78546 GCA_007258455.2 Sequoia sempervirens | reverse complement strand
CCAGTGCGTATTTTTAATATGTTTACCGCTCCCAGACTTAGCCATTTTTCGGACGTTTTCACCTTGAAATATGACACCAAAGACCTCGCACGTACGAGCGACTGCCAAATGCTGAAGGCTGACGGCTATGCTCGTTGGATAGATAAATTGATTACGCTCAATAGTCGTGAAGACTTCGAACGCGAACGGGCTCATCTAATAAGTCTAAAGGCTAGGCGCCTAAAGACCATGAAAATGCACTGAAAACCATTTGTTGGTTCCGCCCGGAAAATTACGTGCTTAGTAGAATCTCCGCCACGACCACCAGGAACGTCGGATCGACAAGCTGAATGATGCATCGCGGAGTTGGACAAGAATACTACTGATGTCATGAAGATCCTGTCTGCAAATTCTGGCATCTGAGGGGTCCTTTAAGCCAGCGCCCCTGGCTTGTACTTGCACTGGGCATAAACGGAGAAGCTCAAAAACATGAAAACTCCATTTTAAGCTGTTCTTCGGACGTCTGCCGCCTGAACTCTGAGAGTCGGATGACTATGCTTGATATCTCGTCAGATAAGCAGACTAGCTGTGAACAAATTGAATGTCTTCGGCAACGAAACTGACAAGATTTACCCCTGCCTTGAAATGGGCGCCCTCAGGCTAGAGGCGCGCTTTTGCCTGAAAAGAACAAAATTTTCATCTCCTAAAATTTAGGGATTTTCACTTCTGTCGCGATTTGCCGGAGCTGTGAGTCTCGGAACGCCTCGCTGAATAGCTCGACGGATAGCCAGGCTGATTCTGAAGAGATTGACTGTATGCTTGAACACTTCAGACAAGATCTTGACCTCCAAAACCGGGCGCTTCGAAGCTATATTTCTTGCACTTTGAGGCTTTTCCTCTGAAAAATCTCCATGATTTGATCACTGAAAACTCTGTCTCGATCATTGAAATGACCGTCTGCAATATGAAATGCCGTCGTGAGATGCTCCTTCATCGTGAAAATCTTTATTTTGAGTCTCTTCTTCAGGTTCTGTTCAATATAACTGACTTTGACTGACAAACTATTGACAAAAACTCCATGCTTGACATTGCCCAAAACGGTATTTTACAACATTTTAGCGAGGTTTAGACTTTAAAATTCAAAATGCCTTAATGAAGCAAAAAATTTGGTTTGGGTACAACACTCTTCAACGCGCTTTGAATCTCCCTTCCGGCCACTACACAAATGGGATCCATTTCTCAAACACGTCATGATCTACATTTTCAATCCCTTCACGAACATCAAGGCCTTCACCCGAGATTTCCCACTCCAGAATTGAGTACATTCCATCTAGAAAATCTTTGTGCACAATTGCTTCCATAACCCCCTTCACTGTTTACACCGTCTCCCCCAAATCCAGACCCCACGCCATTATTAAGGAATAAACATCCATGTTTTTTTGGTACTTGTGTCTTAAATCCCCAAACACCTTACCTAGAATTAACTGCACACATTTCACCAACCTCTCATCATTGTACAAAAACATACCCTTCAATCTTCTTTCTGTTGCTTCGTCGAAGAATGGGCACAATTGCCTCCTTGTCAGAAGTGTGAAATTCATCTCCATTACAACCTTGTAACAACAGTAACGCCACCCAACTTCGCACCTTCTCACAGCCTCTTTCTCCATGAATAACTCAAAAGAACCATCGAGAAACGAGGGCAGACAAACTTTAAACACATTTAACACTACATACTCAACCATTAATGCAGATTGTACTGAGCGTCGCCGCCCAACTCCACACCATTTTTCCAATCGCTTCATCCACTTTGATCGATCATTAATTCTTGCCCATTTAATGCTACGTACTTACCACCTCTCAAAGAACCAACTCCTCTTGATCGACGTGCTGTAAATCTTCAGTCCTCATCTCACCTACCTCTCCAAAGGTTAGAGCCCATTTCGAAAGAGTGTTGGCTTCCACATTCCTAGCCCACCTTACATGACCAACACGAAAGTCATCAAATGATGCTAATTCCTCCACAATTTTAGCAATTGTAATTTGAAGATGCCATGCATCAATGTTCCCTTTAATCACTGCCTGAATGATTATGAGAGTCACCTTCTAAATGAATTTTTGAAGCACCCAGTTTCTTGCCAAATCTAATAGCCGTTAATGCTGCTTAGGCTTCAGCTACATTATTTGTCCCAATCTCCAACTTCTTTGCCTCAAAGGCCAACACATTCCCTTTCCAATCGCGAACAATGAAACCTGCTCCAGATGGTCCAGGGTTCCCTTTAGAGACACCATCAAAATCTAATTTCCACCATCCCTCCATCGTTTTTTTCCAAACACCCTCCATTGGCACCTTTGAAGCTAGATAAACCCATCCATGCCCCTTAACGGGCATTCTTTACTAAATTATTAATATTTAAATTTTCATATTATTTAATTTATATTTACTTATTTTCTTCTAAAGTAATGAAAATATATGTGTTTTTTATGAATGTCATATCTAGCCCTATCCATATTGGGGGTCTTAAAAAATGGTCGTATCCGATACTGTATCCATATTTGTATCCATGCAACTTTGCTTTCAGAGGGTCATTACTCACCAAAGACAATTGCTGTAAAAATCATGAGGGTTGGGTATTATTGGCCCAATTTATTCAGAGATGCCCACAAGTGGGTGCAAAGTTGTAAAGAGTGCTATTTTTATAGGAAAGCAAAGACTTGCTGCTCTACCACTCCATCCTATTCAGACGGACCAACCATTTGTACAATGGGGGTTAGATTTTATTGGAGTAATTAATCCACCTTCTAGTGCAAGTCACAAATGGGTGTTAACAGCTACAGACTATTTCACCAGGTGGACCAAAGCTGTTGTATTGAAAGATGCTACTGAAGCTTCCATCTTAGTGTTTCTTGATGGGCTGGTTACAAGGTTTGGTGTTCCTTTCACTATTATATCAGATAATGCCGAAGCTTTTGTAGGTATCAAAATCAGCGAATGGGTTGTTCAAAATGGAGTATATTTGAAGACATCTTCCAATTATTACCCTCAAGGTAATAGATTGGCTAAGTCTACGAACAAGAATTTGATCAGGATCATCAAGAGGACCGTTGCAGATAATCAAAGGACATGGCATACCAAACTTTGAACAGCCCTTTGGGCTAATAGGATCACGCCAAAGAGGGTTGTAGGTAACTCTCCTTTCTTGTTGGTTTATGGTAAAGAGGCAAAACTTTCATTGTCTTTTGAGTTACCTTCTCTTGAAATTGGTCAACAGTTGGAATTGTTGGAAAGTGATGCTATGATAGTAAGGTTGGCAGAATTGTTGGAGTTGGAAGAAATTAGAGATCAAGCTATGAAAACCCTCGAGGTTCATCAAGCATAGGTCAAAAGGACATTTGATAAGAAAGCTGTTGGAAGAGTTTTTCAGGAAGGTGACTTGGTTTTGAAGTGGGATGTTGACAGAGCAAAGGCAAGTAGACATTCTAAATTTGACGCCTTATGGAGTGGTCCCTACATCACCAACTGCAAGCAAGCCAATGCATTCCAAATCTCAAAGCTTGATGGTGAAGTTCTACATATCCCAGTCAATGTGATACGCCTCAAACATTGTTCCTAATGTTTGAGGGACCTTGTATTTAGTTAATTGATTGTTTAGTTTCAATTCCTCTAAGTGCATCTCGCACATTGCTATTGTTTTGCAATTCCATAAGTGCTTTCAGCACATTGTTGTAACAGTAGATTAATGTTTTTTTTCTCAATTTCCCTAAGTGCTTTATGCACAAGTTACTATTTGTAGTAGGCTCTTTTCAATCGGAGCAGGTTGGCAGCAATGTTTTTGATAAGGCAAAGAGTTTTATTATCCATATGAAGACTCCATCTCCAATGGAAGGATGTAGACAGCTAGTCAATTCTTCAATAGACAAATAACCCCCTTGAGATCACCAAAATGTTACCTGATTTTTTATGAACAAAAAAAAGAAAAGGAATATATTTTCTGCAAAATTAGCAAAGCATTACAAAGTCAAAGAAAGTCAAAGTCAAAGGATAAGGATTGAAAAATATCTTATCCACAAGGGATAAGGATTGCAAAATATCCTATCCACAAGGGATAAGAATTGCAAAATATCATATCCACAAAGGATAAGGATTGGAAAATATCTTTTCTACAAAGGATAAGGATTACAAATATCTTATCCACAAAGGATAAGATTGAAAACTCATAAAGCAAAAAGGTAAATCTTATCCACAGAGGATAAAGTTGACAACTCATAGGAAAATATCTAAAGTCAACATGACTTTTTGATTTTAGGCTTTCAAAAATCTATAAATAAGACGCCTATGTTGTTGCAAAGTATTGGAAAACTTTATTGTGACAAAGTGACATTCAGTCCTTCAATTTTTTCAGTCAAAATCAGGTCTCTACTTCTGTAATTTTCTTCATTGATTGCATTTCCAACCTTGTTTCACTTTGAAATAATGGTTGATTGTATGCTTGTGATGTAATATTTTATTGTTTTTCGAGAAAACAATCATTGTAGCAGCCTTCAGTGAATCAAAGATTAGTATGTTTGCCTCTATTTGTTTCAATTTTCTCTGTGTATGAAAGAAAAGTAGGTATTATTTTGAGTTTTGTGACTCTTTGATTGCTGCTGTTCTAAGTTTACCTCCGAATAATTATTGCAAATCACCGTGTGAAGATTTAGATTGAGATTTATAGGTTGTGTTGCTAAAATGAAGTAGAAATCTGCTATATTTGGTGTATTACCTTCATTTTCTGTTTTAGATTTAGATTATCAGATCTTTCTCATCTCTTTTCCTAGCAAGGTTCTTTAGTTAGAGTTAGTTTTTAGGTGATTTACCAAGGGGAAGCCACCCTTTAATCGGAGGTTGACCTCGAGTTTCGTGAGTCCCACAACTCGAGAGGTCATCCCATGTTTCACAGGATAGCTGGATTCAAGATTCAACAGGGTGCATATTCCAGGTGAGAACAGTTACCTCTCAAATTTTTTATAATGCTAAAGATCGAGGGATTAGTGATGTGCTTTTGCTTCATGACTGGATCATGTGCCTCAAGAACTAGAAGGCTTTCAACTCTAAAGATTTATAGGTCCACTTTACCTAGAATTAGAGAGAGGGTTGGGGTGCTTTAGTATCAGCATGCAAAGAAAAATGTCATCGCATTGACCTATCTCTATCTTTGTGTGTATCAATACCATCCAAGGGAAACTTAATGTGTCCAATGTTTGAAATGATGACATAATAAGATTGGTAGTTCTAGGCTCCCTATGTAAGGATCTACTTCCAAGAGTGGCATTCTCTTAAAGAAAAAGTGCTGGGCACCTTTGATCAAGTTAGTAAAAGAAAATAGATAGGGAATCCAGTGAATCTATGATCATAAGTGGTACCTCTCTTGAATCTTATAGTAAATGCTACATCTAAAAGGCCAAAACCATCTTGTTCTTCACTCTCCACTTCTTGTAATGAGCAAGAATGACAAATTTTGTGGCTTGCAGAATATGGTGTTTAGTAACCTCTAATTGGTGGGAACACACCTGTAGTTGACAAAAGAGGATCCTCAAGCCATGTATCTAATGATGTAAGAGGCAGCCAGAATGAATGATTGTGCAGCCTGTAATCTGCAGCATATATTCAACATAGAAAGCTAGCTTAGGGCTGAGCATATGCAGAGAAGTCATGATCTGAATATACTACTGTTATATATCCGCTATGACAACTTCTTTGAGAGAAGAAAGCAGGTGGGATATTAGAGGAACATCTGAATGGCATAAGCCAAGCAATATAGATGTTGATAGATTGAAGGGTCAAAGTGACCTTGCAAGACCAACAATATTGACACTTAATGGGACCCAAAGAAGTGACCTTCTTTGAAGAAAAAAATGTCGAAAGGAATAAACATTTCCATAAGCTGAATCATTCAAGAACATGAGTCTACTAGTATGGTAAGCTAGCTTGGATATGATCTCAATGCAAAGGGGTTGGCGAAAACTTTTGGCTTGGACAGTTCATTGAGAATCGTGAATTTGCAAAAATTCACATGCTGAAGCGTTATAACATGGCCCCTCTTGATGCAAGCCATAGGAAACCCTAAATAGGGTATTAAACATAGATGGTTGTATGTATGAAAAAAAATAAAAACAAGACTAAATTTAAAAACCACAAAAAGGATCAACACTAGATATTATCTTGGAGGATCAAATGTGGGAAGAAACTCTGCAAGAGTAAGGCCTTGCCTTCTCTTGCCACTATCTATGCTGTGAGATTACTAGTTTATTTCCTTCTTGGGATCTTCAAGGACTTCATTGCTATTACAAAAGTATTCTAACACTTTCAATACTCTGCAACTTGCTCAAATGTACACACTTCTCTACTATGCTTGACTCCCTATCCACTAACCAAGTAGAAACAACTCAGACAGATGGCTGCCTTAGAATAACCCCAAAGGTTTTATTTATTCCAGTGTTCCATGGAGTTTCCTGAGGGAGACGCGTCTCGGGGACGGGGGGGACAAGGGGTCTAAGTTTGGGGACGGCAGGGGGACGACAGGGGGGTGTGCTGATATACATATGGTACTTGAATAACTAGTTATAAAAGATGTTTAAGAATAACATTTCAAATTAAACTTTGGAAAATTAGTAAAATTGCAAATACTAACATTTTAAATACTTGAATACTATTACTAAAAGACTAAAAGTAAATAAAATATTAAAATTTGACAAATGAAATTGTTGAATTTGAGATTTTTATTATATGAATATCGAAAATATGACATTTCACATCATAATATCATATCATAAAAATAATTACAATGAGTAGCATGATACATTGATATCAAAGTAAGTACAAAATGCAAAAATGTAGTGAAGGGGAGGCCTCTAATCATCCCCAAACTCCTCATCACTTGAACTATTGGAATCCTCGCGCTCAAGCTCCGCCAAACTAACACCAACCAGCCCTGCATCTGAAGCCGAAACTGAAGCATCCTCATCAATCTGTCCTAGCTCCTCTGGCTCTACATCCCATCGTGCTATTGGACTCTCTTTGTATAAAAGTGTTTTGCGGTCAATGAGACACAAAGCACTATGTACATCCACAAGCTTCTCTGCTCTCCTAGAGGTAAGTCTATTCCTCTTAAGAGAGTGGATGAAGCTATATGTAGACTAGTTCCTCTCAGCAGCTAAAGAACTAGAAACCTGAGATAACAATCGGATGGCTAGAGTGGTAGTCAAAGATCTCGATCCATGGCAAGTCCACCACAAAATTGGGTCCTCCCGCGCCATTGTTTGCATATCCATCTTGGCTGCATTTGAATAACCCCTAAGAGTGGCAAATTTGGTCCACTCAGTGCAAATCATGCTGGCATCTACATCATCATACATCCTCTCAATGCACCTGAAGAACCTTTCCTTCACCTCTGCATCCTCTATCGATGTCACTCTACCAAGCCTAGTCAAGTACCACTTAGGATTAAGTGCATAGGTTGCCATGTGCAAGGGAGTGTTGAGCTTCTCCCATCTCCTGTGAATGGTTGGATGAATGTGCTCGTGGTAGAATGCTAATGTGGGGTCCCTCTCTCGCACAACAGCCCTCATCTGATCAAGCATAGAATCGATGCACTCATACACCTCTCCAAGGCTAGGTGCATTCGCATCCCCTTACCTGATAACCTAGAAAACTAGTTTAATGATGGCAACAATATATTTTGCATCACCTCTAAACACATCGCTCTTCATCGTATCCTTCACCCTCCCCTACTCTGTCTTAGACTTGACCCACCTATTCCAATCTACTGTCATGACCATGAGTTGCAGTGCCTCTTGCAACTCAATCATTCTCTCCAAGAGAATGAAATAAGAAGCATATCTCGTATCAATAGGTTTCAAGGACTCCTTAGCGAAGGTCCTGAAGAGTGCATGTGATGTGTGGTGGTTGCAGATAAACATCTGCACATCTCTCACATCATTAACCACTGCTCTAATCCAATCAATCTTCCCCATGTCCTTGAGTGCATTGTTCATGGCATGCACACAACATGGGGTCCACCAAATATGCTTATAAGCAGTCTCAACAAGTCTCCCTGCAACTTTGCACACATGTGCAGCATCTGTCACAACTTGGACCACATTTTGTGGCCCAACCTCCTCAATAGCATCCCTGAGAACCTCAAACTAAAAATCAGCATCTTTGTGATGCCCTGAACAATCAACTTCCTTAATAAAATATGGGCCCTCAATACATGTAACCATGATGTTAATGAGTGGACGATGGCTAATGTCTATCCACCCATCCATGACTATGTTGCATCTTGTCTTAACCCAACACTCATCTTCTCCATCAACAAATTGATCTTGGAATAGTTCTTATCCAAGATCATAGTCCTCAATTTCATCTCACCTGGTGGCACATATGATGGTCCTCCCTTTGCCACCATCAATATCATCTCCTTATAATAAGAAGATTGGGCAACATGAAACGGGATGCCATTGGCAAAGAAGAACTTGCTAATGGCATCATCTATGTCATCCTTGAGCTGCACATTAAACAAATCTGCTATGGGGTTACTTTGAGTTTGACTTTGCAATTTCCGTTGCCCCCTCCCCTCTCCTACATAGGCACTAGAAGAAGAACCTGGTGTCCCTCCTACTCTCATCTGCAAAGTATGGCTGGATCTTTGTGGCTGGCTATGCTGAAGATGTGTCCTATGATGCAAAGTAGTAGGCACAGGTGCAGCTGGAGTATCATCAGGAACACCCCATAATTTATTTATTTCAACTTTGTATTTGATGTTTTATGGTTTTACCAAAAATTCACATATCTCCACACCTTTTCCTCTAATGAAATGAAGGTGTGCATTAACTCTAGTGATGCTCTCAGACCACTCCTCGCCACAAAAGTTGCACTTCCACCTCCTTGTGTCACCAAATGTTGCCCCTTTCTTGCTTAGTATTTTTGTTGCAAATTGTTTGAGAGGGGATTTGCGATCAAAAGGACCCTTAGCATACTCTGCCAATACTGTAGAAGGGCACTTTAAAGTACTTGCTTCACTTGCCATGGAACTAGTTTGGGCTTCATGCTTAGCCCCATGGTCACCCCCCTTAGCCTTAGGAGCATTTTCAGGATCAATATCACTATGTGAATGAACCTCATCCTCACTCATGTCATGAGAGTTCATTGTGGCACTGCAATAAACAAATAAATTCTATAAGTGCCTAGTTTCAACCTAGTTTAACAAATTTGAAAATAAAATGATGACTCTTGATGGAAAGATGAAGAAAAAACAATGAGCCTTGAAATGAAAATATGAATATGCATTTGCAGACATGTATATGAAATTATGATTATTTTTTTAATCATAATTTCATAAACATGGCTGCAAATCCATATTCATGTGTTCATTTCAATGCCCATTGTAAGATTCAACATCAAACTACATTTTCAAAATGAATCTAAAAACTTGGAAAAATAATAAAAATGAAAAAACTTCAAAAAACAGTCATAAAAAACCTACCTTGTGCTTGAAAAATCCTTCAAAATTGGTGTAGAATGCTCCTCCTTTTCTTTTTTTTTTTCTCCTTCTCACCCCTCTTGCACTTGCAGCACCTCAAATTCACTCTTTCAATCACTCTTCTCACTGGTTTTCCTCTTCTTCACCTAGCTGTTGCAAAACATAAAATGCATATGTGAGCAAAAAATTGAACAATTAGAGTGTTTTATTTAGTTTAAAGGCTTTTAGGTGGGTCCCACAAGCCTTTAGGGTTTGGCCCCAGGCTCAAATATCAAGAAAATCAAAAGAAATTTTAAAAAAAAATGGTTTTTTTGATGTTTCATCGCAAGGGACGCTTGGGCGTCTCCGAGACGCTCAAGGGACAGTTGGGAGTCCCCGAGGCGTCCAGCCGTCCTCAACATTTCCCTGAAGTTTCTCACGTCCTGGTAGTAGTGGGGGGACGACAGGGGGACGTCTCTCAGCTGTCCCCAAGTCTCCGAAACGTCCGGTTCAGGGAGACGGCTGAAATTTTTTTGGGTGGGTGGGTGGGGGGGGGGGCGGGGGAGACGTGTCCCTGTGGAACACTGATATATTCAGTTACAAGAACTACTGAAAAAAGGAGGACAAAGACCAAGAATTGGAAGAGACATTGTGTGCAATTGTTACCACATTTGTTTGTTTCTATTTGGGAAAATTGCCACATAAGATAGGGTGAGCTGCCAGGAAACATGTGCAATTACCACCTTGTTGAAATTGGCTGTTTTATTGTAAAAAACTTTACCAAATTTTCCTCTTTTTAAGGAATTTGCTTTTTTCGCATATGATCTCAATGTTTCTAAATCACCTAGAACCATCTATAACCTTTATAGACTCCTGCAATTTTTTTATACTTTATTCTTTGTTGAAAATTCATCATATTGAGAGTGTTGAGAGAGTGTTTCAAGTTACATCTTAGTTTGTTTGACTAATTGAATGTGAATACATACTTAGCTGATTTTACTAATTCCCATTCTCCAAATTGGATGGATCATCTTGATAGCATATGAAAATATCATTGTTTTAACTCATAGTTCAAGTAGATTTTTTTCTTAATCTCATAATTTATTAATACACCAATGACTAAGCCTGTGTGTCGGTAATTGATTATGATACTGAATTTTGAGATGTAGTAGAAATTAACTATGTTGCCAGTTTGGATTTGTGTCTAGTGGTTCCCCGATTTTTCCTCCCAGGTTTGGTATGGTTGGGTTCCGTCATATAATTTGCACATAATAAACAAATTTAAATACAAAATTGAGAACACAAATGATAATCAATAACTCAATGTCAATTGCCAAATTATAAATATTAAAGATAAATCAAAATGGTTTATATGATTGTAGTAATACTCGGAATTGTGATTGACTTGGTAAACCAAAAGTGTAAATGGAGTTCAATTACTTGGGAAAAACTCTAGAACTAAAAAACATGGATAGAAGGGGATGCATCCCCATCACTGTCCTTGGGACACAGGGATGGCATGGTCTGTCCCTTGGCCATTCTCTGTTCTCTAGAGAAATTGGGGATGCATCCTCTTTTTTTTTTTTTTCCTTTAAATTTAAAGAAACAGACAAAATAGTGTGTGCAGTGCCCACAAGCCCTCCTGCACCCCTTATGAAACCCTAAACACACACTACATGTCACCCACTCACCCATTTACATTGCCACTCACAATCACTGCAACCATTTTTGCATTTGCAGCTGTGAACTCGAAGAAGGAAATAAGAGTAAGGGGGTATGCATAGTTGATAATTATTCAATCTTGAATTCAAAATGAAACTCATGGCTTGAAGGCATGAAATTTGAAACACAATCTGCTCAATGCCAAATATGATGATTTTCTACAAAATCTACAATTGTCTCCAAAGGCACCTCTAGAAAGTTGGATACAACAGTTTGGTTGAATGTTTTGATGGTCTCCAAATAATGTACCATTGGGATCATATTCTGACACTCTTATTCTCATTTTGTTCTAAGTTTGAAAAGTATGTTCATCAAGGACAGAGTAACAGATTGGGCACATCGTATGTTTAATGCCTCTATTTCTTTTGCTCAATTGAGGGGCCATTGTAGTTACTAGTTATACATTTTTTTGTCTCTGTTAATATTCGCTATAAACATACAAAATACTTTTGCACCCTGATATTTTTGATCTTTATGAAATGTAAAAACTTATATATTAGAATTTCCTTAACCTCTTGGACAGCCGTCTCTGTCTCAGAAACTCCGTGGAATATATCTACAAAATGATGGAATTTTCATAAAAATAAAGAAAAGATTTCTGCTTTTCCATCCAGCATGGTGCAAAATAATTTTTTGCCCTTTAAAACCAAATTGGGCATTTGGGAGTGGCAGCACCAAGCGGAGTTGAGGGGCAGCACCTTAGGTGGTTACCCAAATTTCGAACTTCGAAGCCACAAGGACCTTCATGGTGCATGCCATTTTCTATCACTTTATTGATTTTAAGATTTCACCAAGCTCCAAATCCTTCAAAAAATGCACTTTTAATGGTAGGTTTTTTCTATTTTTTGATTTTTTTAAATGCACTTTTTTCCTTTGGAACCTTGAAATATGCCGAGCCAATTTTTTTTCAAATTTTCAATTACAATAAGCAGAGCAATACATAGTTGTTAAGGTTAGCTCAAAACCAAAACGATACTGAAGCAACTCTAACCAGTATGTACACCAGGATCCCAATGTGGGCAAGGTGTGAGCATTGGTCAGAGGATCTGAATGCTGAAACAGAGTTGGAAGGAACTCTAACCAAGAATGGCGCCAAGTGATGGCGAGCATATGGTTAGAGGATTTTAACGGAAATACTGATACAAGAACTCTAACCAAGAAATGCGTCGGCGAACGACGAGCATGTGGTCAGAGGATCCCTACCATCTAATATACTGAAAGCAAACTCAACACCAAGTATGTGCTACCCAATCCATTATAGAAATGAGGCGACCATATGGCGGAGATAAAAAGAATTACAAAGCAACTTCAGAATGTAAAGTAATCATTACAAAACATAATAAGCAAGCTTAGAGAAATGCTGACAATAGTACTGATCAACTTACAACATGATAGAGAATGCCTTGCTATGAACGTGAATCAAGAGTTAAATAGAGCTGCAACAATATATTGAATTTCCTTCACTGAATAGTAAAGCTTAGATCAGAAACTCCACTATAAAGACCAACTTGACAATCTGATTTATGACAGTCCTGTTTTTCACATGCATGAACAGCAGCTCTGGAACTCACAAATTTACTCACAACTCGCTCCAAACACACTCAAATTCCACAAGACAAAATGCAATAAGATCCTAGGATGATGGCACCTAAGATTGGAACACAAAACTGACCCAAAAGTTACTAATTATTTTATGCACGAATCCCAAGACAAAACCAGATGGTACGGCCCAGCAAGAGGGGCGATTTGCATTTAAAAATTCAAGACTGCATTAAAAAATCTGCAAATTTGAGGAAAGGGTCGCCCCTCACAGACAGAGAATTAGACAATACCCAAAATGACTCTTTTTGTATTTTTTGACTTATAATTAAAAACGACAATCTGCTATAATGAACCTGTTCGTGATGCTGCTAGGTCAAAAGGAAAGAGATCTCGCTTCGGTGGGAAAGATTTCCGTAAAGATCAGAAAAGAAGCAACTTCAATAGTGGAAACACTAACAAATCCAATGAAGGAAACAATAAATCTGGAGAGACATCCAGAAGAAAAGGACCACCTACAGGATGTTTCATATGCAAAGGTGATCATTATGCTAGGGATTGTCCAAATAAAACTTCTGGGAATTCTTTGCCTTCACAAAAGGCTATGTTCCAGCAAAGGATCCATGCAGCAGTTGATGATAGGAAAGCTGACTATCAAATAACGCCCATCGAAACTGCAGGTAAATTATTTGGATTACCTATCTCAATTCTTATTGATACTGGTGCAACTGAAAGTTTTGTTTCTCCTAGTATAGCAAATAAATTGTCTAGAAAGGCTGGACACATGGCTACATCATGGAATGTAGAATATGCTAATAGTACAAGAGCAAAGGTGGATCAATGTCTTTTTGAGGCCAACTTAGAATTGCCTAGTTTCACCACTGAAGTCAATCTTTATGTCACACCATTAGGATCCTATGACGTCATCCTAGGAATGAATTGGTTGTGGAGACATAGGGCCATAGTTGACTGTGAATCTAAAACAGTTAAATGTTTAGATGACTATGGAAATCGAGTAAATCTTCAAGGAATACCTAAAGAGGTTAAAATTAGACAAATCTCAGCAATGCAATTGCTAAGAGCCAAGAAGAAAGGATGCAAACTTTTTGTAGTAAAGATTGAAGAGTTAGGTGATCCTGATAATGAAAGTACGCAAGAGATAGAAGATGGAGAAATTGATGAATCAGGAATCTCAGATATGGAGAAATACCCAGTTTTAAGGGAATATGCTGATGTATTTCCGGAGGAATTACCAGGTCTACCCCCAAAAAGAGTCTTTGATTTTTCTATCGACATAATTCCTGGATCTGAACCTGTATCCAAGGTACCATATAGAATGACTACTACAGAATTAGCAGAACTCAAGGCACAGCTAGATGAGTTGTTGACTAAAGGACTAGTAAGACCAAGTGTATCGCCATGGGGAGCACCGGTAATCTTCGTCAAGAAGAAGGATGGAACAATGCGGCTTTGTATTGACTATCGCATGCTTAACAAAGCTACGATAAAGAATAAGTATCCACTACCTCGAATTGATGATTTGTTTGATCAAGTTAGAGGAGCAGCCGTATTTTCTAAGATTGATCTAAGGTCCGGATATCACCAACTTAGAGTTAAGGATGAAGATATCTATAAAACCGCCTTTAGAACTCGGTATGGACACTATGAATTCACAGTATTACCATTTGGTTTGACTAATGCACCTGCTGCATTTATGAATCTTATGAATAGTGTATTCAGAGATTACCTAGACAAGTTTGTGTTGGTTTTTCTAGATGACATTTTAATCTATTCTAGAAACGAAGAAGAACACAATAGGCACTTAGGAATGGTTCTACAACGTTTGCGTGAGCATAAGTTGTACGGAAAGCTATCCAAGTGTACCTTCTTCCAACGTAAAGTGCATTACTTGGGACATGTAATTTCAGCTGAGGGAATTGAAGTTGATCCAGCTAAAATCGCAGCAATAACTCAATGGCCTGTACCTAAGAATGTATCTGAAGTGAGGAGTTTTATGGGATTAGCAGGTTATTATAGGAAGTTTGTTGAAAACTTCTCCAAAATTGCTTTTCCTATAACTTCTTTACAGAAAAAGGGAAAAAGATTTGACTGGAATGAGAAGTGTCAAAAGGCATTTGACCTACTCAAAGAGAAATTAACTACCGCACCAATCCTGAAAGTGCCAGATCCTGATAGGAGTTTCACAGTTGTCACTGATGCCTGTGGAGAAGGACTTGGTGGAGTACTTATGCAAGATAATCAAGTGATTGCGTACGAGTCAAGGAAGCTGAAACCATATGAGATGAATTATGCTTCGCATGATTTAGAGTTGGCAGCCATCGTTCATGCATTGTGAATGTGGAGACACTATTTGCTTGGGAAACCCTTTGAGTTGAAAACCGATCATAATGGTTTAAAATACCTTTTTACCCAACCAAATCTAAATGCCAGACAAAGAAGATGGTTGGAGTTGATCGCTGATTATGACTTTAATATCAGCTACATCAAGGGAAAGGAAAACTGGGTTGCTGATGCATTAAGTCGAAGACGTCATATAGCTTCTATTGTTGCAATTCATACTGATTTTAAAGATCAAGTGCTCCAGAAATGTGCAGAGGATGATTATTATATGCAAGTTAAGCAAGCACTTAAGAAGAACCCTGAAGATCCAAGGTATGATGGATTCAATTTTGAACCAAGTGGAATGCTTAGGTATAAAGGAAGGATGTATATACCTAACATAAGCAACTTAAGAAACTTGGTGTGGAAAGAAGTGCATGAGGCTCCATATTCTGGTCATCCAGGAGTAACAAAAATGATGACTGATGTAAAGCCATTATATTTCTGGAAAGGAATGAAGGGAGATGCTGCTAATTATGTTGCAAAATGCCTTGAATGTCAACGAGTAAAAGCTGAGCATCATCACCCAGCCGGCTTGCTATACCCACATGATATTCCGGAATGGAAGTGGCAAGTGATAAGTATGGATTTTGTGCAAGGATTGCCTATGTCAAGAAATAAGCACAATACCATACTAGTAGTGGTCGATAGACTAACTAAAGTAGCTCACTTTATACCTGGAAATCTAACTGATGGAGCACCAATTATTGCAAGGAAATTTGTGCAAGAAGTATTCAGATTGCATGGAATACCTGAAAAGATCATTTCTGATAGGGATGCAAGAATTACTTCTAGGTTTTGGCAAACCTTATTTTCTGCACTCGGAACTCAGCTGAATATTAGCTCAGCATATCATCCGGAAATGGATGGGCAAACTGAAAGAGTAAATCAAGTTTTAGAAGACCTACTTCGGGTATATTGCATGGATCAGCAATATAAGTGGGAAGACTATTTACCATTGGTCGAATTTGCCTACAATAATTCATACCATTCTGCAATCAAAATGGCTCCGTTTGAAGCCTTATATGGTCGAAAGTGTCGAACTCCGATAAGTTGGGATAAACTTGAGGATCGAGTAAGTCTTGGACCCGTAATGTTAGCAGAAATGGAAGAGCAAGTAAAGATTATAAAGCAAAGGTTAGCCGAAGCTAACAGCCGACAAAAGAGTTATGCTGATGCAAAGAGAGTACCTCGAAATTTTGCCATAGGTGATAAGGTTTTGTTGAGAGTCAAACCTCATAAAAGTTCCATCAAATTTGGAAAGTCATCCAAATTAGCTCCACGATATGTTGGACCCTTTGAGGTTTTAGAAGAAGTAAACCCGATAGCCTATCGAATTGCGTTGCCACCTGCTCTTGCCCGATTGCATAATGTCTTCCATGTGTCCTACCTTAAGAAGTATATACCAGGTGATAACCATGTTATTGATTGGACTGCTTTACAGGTAAAGGATCCCGGGGTAGTAATGCTCGAGCCCATTAAAGTGCTTGAAGTCCGCAAGCTACGCTTACAGAACAGAGAAGTCTCTCAATGTAAAGTCCAGTGGGACCAATATACTGAGGACTCAGCTACTTGGGAAGACTATGAGGAGATCCAAAAGAAATTTCCTAACATTCTTGAAGCATTCAAGAATGGTGAATAAATTAGTGTTATGTTTGTTTTTATGCTATAAATAATACCTTGTTCATCGGGGACGATGAATCATAAGGGGGGGAGTATGTTACACCCCGATTGTATAGCTACTATTGCATAGGAAGTACATTGTAAATGTTTGAATCTTTCTGTTGAATAAATTGAATTATTCTTGTGATCAATTGAATGTGACCTAATGATTGTCTCATTATCTGATACTCCTATTGATGTAATTCTTGAATGAAATTAGCATATTGAGTTATGGAATAAGGTTGTTCTAACTTTCTACGATGCTTTATGTATATTACCTTGGTTTTGAGCAAATGACTTCCGTTGGCATGTCATGATGTGCAGGAAACAGGTTCGTACCTCCAGGCAGAGGAGAGATATCACTCGGGGAGGAACTTGGTCGGGTAAACAGTAATGGATACCAAATGGACATACACACACAAACCATAGAACTGAGTAAGCTAAGTCATTGTTCTGGTTAAAGGTAAGTCATCCGTAGGCTTGTCTAGTATCATTGGGAGTCATGTCTTCTTCTGAATGTGTAAATAAGTGATGCTTACCATTATAATCTTATGAGTAATATTTCTTGTTAGAGGTGGATATGCGTATTTGTATATATACATATGAATACGATATGTACAAGTACCCATAAGTACATTCATGTCGATACAACGTATTGAGCAGATGGATATGCCATACGTATGCGTCGATATAAGTGTATTTATGAATACTTATACGAATAGTATAAATGTAAATATATATACAAGTATACGTACCCGCAACTAACTGAAGAGTGAATATAAATATTATAACAGTATATTGCCTCGGAATTTATACAAACACATATATATACATATACATGGTTACATATATTATTGACTGGCTCACAGTATATGGACATATAATGTAGATGTATATATATGTATAGGTATAAAGAAGTATATTTATATATTTAATATTATATTAAAATATAAATATAATATAGTTTTTATAAAGGTATACGATATTATTTAAATTACTAAATTAAATAATTATACAAATTAAAAACTATATTATATAAATATTTTAATAGAATAAAATATATATAAATATATTTAAATAAAAGTTTTGAAAATCAAGATGAAATGTAAATTAACATTTTATTAAAAATACTTCATAGAGAAATGAGACTAAATTTGAAGCAAAGAATTAAAATGTTAAACTGAAAATAACGATTTTTGAAATACTTCTTTGAATTGAATTTTCGGGCTTCAAATTTATACTTCAAACATTACCAAATGCGTCATAGTGGTATGTTGAACTTTATTAAAATTTTAAAGAGTTAAAAATTCGAAATAAAGAGCTTAACCGTAAAAATGGCAGAGGAAAAGAAAAACGCGCAGGAAATTCGCGCGAATAGGGCCAGGCGTCTGAAAATGGCCGATTGAACTCTTGCTTGGCAAACAAAACGAAATGTGGACGCCATTGGAGCTAAGAAAAAGTCTTATAGTAAACTTGTCATTTAACCTAGTAGTAAAAACGCGCCTGAATCAAGAGCTGTCACGATTTTAAAAACTAAGCAAATTCGAATTTGATTAAAACGACAATGCTGTCAATAAGGGAGGTTGAAACCCTTGCCATTATGCAACACGTTTTTACTTTGAATTATTCCAAATCTTGCTGGCAGTACTGGCGCCATAGAAAGAGGAAACAGTTCGAAAGGCAACCCTATAAATACCTGCGAATGTCATTCATAATTCTCACGAAGTCACAATCAAGATTTCGTTATATTGTTTAGAGCATTCTGCAGCTAAGAGAGAGTTCGCCATTAGTAAGAAAGTTATTAAGTTTATTCTGTCAAGAAATCTATCTGGTTGAATTGAGAGAAGTAATCTCTGAGTAGAGATCAGTAGTAAGGAATTGCCAGATCGCTGTGCTGAGTACTTGTTACAGAATCAGCTGAAAGTCATTTGGGTGAAGGCAAGAGAAGGAGTTACCCTTCCAAACATCTGGAAAGCTTTATCAGGCATGCTAATTCCTGCTTTTACATATTTTCTAATATTCTAGTAACCTGATAAAATTCTGAATTATATTCATGACTGAAAAGAAAAATGTTTGAATAACTGGTTTACTTGGGATTGAATAAGAAAGAAGAAAAGTTTCTTAACATATGTTAAGTTGTGAAATAAAATGTTTCATGTATGTAGTCTTTTCTTGGTTTTTGTTGTCTTTGGTGTATGGTTTACATTAGATAATAAAAAGTAAACTGCATAGTATATAATGGCTCCATATATAGAGCATATGCTTGTAAATAAGTTACTAGTTACTAGGATTGAATCGAGAACATTTACGAGTTATATGCAACTAGATACTAAATAACTTAGTCAGAGTTATTGTGGCAATCCCACTAAATGAAATATCCTAAATAAAGAAGTTAGTTGTAAGATCTTGTTAAAATGTGTTAAGTCCATTCCGGTGGATTAGTTGTTGTAGGAAGTCTAGAATTCTGTGGGACTACCCCGTTCTTACTCAAGTCCAAGTTAGACACAGCTGAGTGAATGTGACGTATGACCTATGTTTGCTTCATTGAGCGTAAACACTTTGGCCAAAGTAGTGTAAGGAACCATTTAGTTGTTGTACTACACTTTGTCCGGTTCTTGTGATCGAATTACATACCTAGTTTGAGTATTGCCGGTTGCCGGCTGGCTTTGTAGGAATCACGGTACTATGTCGGTTGGTAGTCATTAAAGGTTGCCCCAGCTTAATCTCTTCTTGAGCCGTTCGTACAAAATGTCGTCTGGAGGACCGCATTACTCAAGTCCGTGGTTGGCGGAAAAGCCCAGAAGTGATGTTTCTCCTCCGGTACCTGTTGATGATCCAAGACTTACAGCGGGGCAATTCTGGACCTTCTTACTTCTATTGGTGCCAAAGCCTACGGGCTATGTATGTATTACTCTTCTTACTTTGTAATTTCATTTGGAATGAAATAGTTAAAATTTACCAAAAGATGTATCGTTTATGTTATTAAAGGAAAAATTTTATCATTATGATATTGCTCTTACTTTTTTGACTGAATTTTAAGGTTTTAAATTTATGTCATTACAAGTGTGTTTGTTAAAATTCACAAAAGTAAGAGCAATCATAATATTCAAGTAAAACATAAAATTTAGTCACAAAAGTAAGAGCAATATCATAATGATAAAATTTTTCCTTTTAATAACATAAACAAGATACATCTTTTTGCAACTTTTAACTATTTCATTCCAAATGAAATTACAAAGTAAGAAGAGTAATATACATACATAGCCCGTAGGCTTTTGGCACCAATAGAAGTAAGAAGGTCCAGGAGCGTCATGTCAAGTCTTGGATCATCAGTCGGGTGTTTGTGGAGGAGAAACATCACTCGGGCGCTTTTCCGCCAACCACGGACTTATAATGCGGTCCCCCGCACGATCATTTTGCAATGAACGGCCCTCTCTTCGAAGAAGAGATTGGTTGGGTAACCTTTAATGACTACCAACTGGACATAGTGCTGTGATCCTACAAAACTAGCTTTCGTGCAACCGGCAATACTCAAACTAGGATGTAATTCGGGACCACGGTGAACTGACAGTGTAGTACAACAACTAAATGGTTCCTTACACTACTTTGGCCAAATTGTTTACGTTCAATGGAGAACATAGGTCATATCTCACATTCACTAGCCAGGTTCAACTTGACTTGAGGCTATCTTATTCTACGCGTAGGTTGGTCTATCGGGGTAGTTCGTACCCTTGACTTCCTACAACAATCTAACTGCTGGAAAGATGAACATTTTAACAAGATCTTACAACTAACGCCTTTATTTAGGATATTCTCATCCTAGGGATACAATAACTTGACTAAGTTATTTAGTATCTAGTTGTAGCATATAACTCATAAATGTTCTCGATTCAATCCTAGTAACTAGTAACTTATTTACAAGCATATGCTCTATACACGGAGCCATTATATACTATACAGTTTACTTTTTATTATCTAATGTAATCCGTACACCAAAGACAACAAAAACCAAGAAAAGACAACAAAAACCAAGAAAAGACTACATACATGAAACATTTTATTTCACAACTTAACATATGTTAAGAAACTTTTCTTCTTTCTTATTCAATCCCAAGTAAATCAGTTATTCAAACACTTTTCTTTTCAGTCATGAATATAATTCAGAATTTTATCAGATTACTAGAATATTAGAAAATATGTAAAAACAGGAATTAACATGCCTGATAAAGCTTTCCAGATGTTTGGAAGGGTAACTCCTCTTGCCTTCACCCAGATGACTTTCAGCTGATTCTGTAACAAGTACTCAACACAACGATCTGGCAATTCCTTACTACTAATCTCTACTCAGAGATTACTTCTCTCAATTCAACCAGAAAGATTTCTTAATAGAATAAACTTAATAACTTTCTTACTAATGGCGAATTCTCTCTTAGCTGTAGAATGCTCTAAACAATATAACAAAATCTTGATTGTGAATTTGTGAGAATTATGAATGACATTCGCAGGTATTTATAGGGTTGTCTATTGAACTGTTTTCCTTCTTCTATGGCGCAAGTACTGCCAGCAAGATTTGGAATGTTTCAAATTAAAAATGTGTTGCATAATGGCAAGGGTTTCGACCTCCATTATTGACAGCAATGACGTTTTAATCAATTTCGAAATTGCTTAGTATTTAAAATCGTGACAGCTCTTGATTCAAGCGCGTTTTTATTGCTAGGTTAAATGACAAGTTTACTAGAAGACTTTTTCTCAGCTCCAATGGCGTCCAGATTTCGTTTTGTTTGCCAAGCAAAGGTCGACCATTTTTGACGCTGTAGCGAATTTCCTGCGCGTTTTTCTTTTCCTCTGCCATTTTTACGGCTAAGCTCTTTATTTCAAATTTTTAACTCTTTAAAATTTTAATAAAGTTCAACATACCACTATGATGCATTTGGTAATGTTTGAAGTATAAATTTGAAGCCCGAAAATTCGATTCAAAGAAGTATTTCAAAAATCGTTACTTTCTGTTTAACATTTTAATTCTTTGCTTCAAATTTAGTCTCATTTCTCTATGAAGTATTTTTAATAAAATGTTAATTTACATTTCATCTTGATTTTCAAAACTTTTATTTAAATATATTTATATATATTTTATTCTATTAAAATATTTATATAATATAGTTTTTAATTTGTATAATTATTTAATTTAGTAATTTAAATAATATCGTATACCTTTATAAAAACTATATTATATTTATATTTTAATATAATATTAAATATATAAATATACTTCTTTATACCTATACATATATATACATCTACATTATACGTCCATATACTGTGAGCCAGTCAATAATATATGTAACCATGTATATGTATATATATGTGTTTGTATAAATTCCGAGGCAATATACCGTTATAATATTTATATTCACTCTTCAGTTAGTTGCGGGTACGTATACTTGTATATATATTTACATTTATACTATTCGTATAAGTATTCATATATACACTTATATCGACGCATACGTATGGCATATCCATCTGCTCAATATGTTGTATCGACATGAATGTACTTATGGGTACTTGTACATATCGTATTCATATGTATATATACAAATACGCATATCCACCTCTAACAAGAAATATTACTCATAAGATTATAATGGTAAGCATCACTTATTTACACATTCAGAAGAAGACACGACTCCCAATGATACTAGACAAGCCTACGGATGACTTACCTTTAACCAGAACAATGACTTAGCTTACTCAGTTCTATGGTTTGTGTGTGTATGTCCATTTGGTATCCATTACTGTTTACCCGACCAAGTTCCTCCCCGAGTGATATCTCTCCTCTGCCTGGAGGTACGAACCTGTTTCCTGCACATCATGACAAGCCAATGGAAGTCATTTGCTCAAAACCAAGGTAATATACATAAAGCATCGTAGAAAGTTAGAACAACCTTATTCCATAACTCAATATGCTAATTTCATTCAAGAATTACATCAATAGGAGTATCAGATAATGAGACAATCATTAGGTCACATTCAATTGATCACAAGAATAATTCAATTTATTCAACAGAAAGATTCAAACATTTACAATGTACTTCCTATGCAATAGTAGCTATACAATCGGGGTGTAACACCCCTCACAGACAAAGAGAATTAGACAATACCCAAAATGACTCTTTTTGTATTTTTTGACTTATAATTAAAAATGACAATCTGCTATAATGAATATGCAACTCCAGAAACTCACTAATATGCATAAAACTGATTTACAAAGCTACACAAAGACTAAAATGCAGAAATCTCACAATAAATCACTCAAACTACACTACTTCACCACTAGTCGCTATCTTTCAAGCGAGAAGCAATGCCAAGCTAGGAGGCTTACATTCCTCGAAGCAATCCCACAGCCAATCCGGCAGCATAACATTCCTGTAGACAAAAGATGATCCAAATGAGAACCAATGGCTTCCTTTTATAATTTTCGGAGGACCCTTCTCGAGACCCTAATCTTCTTTTTTGAACCAAACCCTAATCGTCCAATAGGTGGCGTCCCACTTTCCCAAGCAAACTTTGACTTTTAATATCACTTTATCTCTTCCTTGAAGTTGGCGTCCAGTTTATGCTTGGATTAATCTTTCTTTATAAGAAATATAATTAATTTCTTCAATGAAGCGCCCACCCATAAAGAACAACTTTTAAAACAACTTAAAGTGAAGTAGCTAGGCCAAGGGGGGGTCAATGTTAAAATATAACATTAAAACATGACTTAATTAAAATAATTCGAACTTATCTCTCCAATTGTGCGCCAAAGCCAAAAATTGAGTAAGCCAACTGATCAGTTTGAAGTAGAAAGCCAACCGTGCCAAAACCAACAAGACCATTGCCAAAAATAGAATTTACTAAAAATAGTAAATTCCTGAAGATGCTTAGAATGCCAAGAAAAACATATCACTGCAAAGCTCTCTGAAAACCTAGAAAGAATCCGCCATTAAATCAACCAACCTCAAGCGAGAGCATCCTTCAAAACAAGAAACCCTAATTTCACCTTCCGAGTAGCCTACGGGTCTCTGGAATAGGCCAATGGTCAACTGGAAAGATCATGCTCGAGAAGGGGACATTACAAACCTTGTGAGTTCTCTATGGGTTCAACTAGGGTGTAGCCCAACCTACCCATTTGCCATGTGTATGTCTAGGACTGGCTGAACCAAAGCATGATCTGGACTAGGATCAGAATACAGCCAGTGAATGTCCCCTTTTGGTAAATTCCTGATATTAGTAATAACAAGAATTAACTTTACGGTAATATTCAAGTTAATACATAAAATATTATAATAGTGAGCAATACCTCATAGCTAAAAGATCATAATAGTTAGATCTATAGTTCATAGCATCATTAACATTTTAATTCAAAATATCTTAACGTCATTAATGATTATTCCAAGGCATATTCCTATAGCCAATCGTATTAGGAATTCACTTGAAATGTTTGCAAACAACAATCTCAAAGATGGTTGTCCTTCTATTGCGAGAGCTTGGGTGGATCCTCGTCCATCCATCTCGGGGTGGCGTACTTGAGAAGACCCTCAAGCCCAGGAGCACTCATCCGCCTCCTAGCCCATGAACATGGCAAGATCTTAGGTCCACTCCATTCCTCAGTCCACCTTGGAGGTGCTCCATCCTTCTTGATCAAGCCCAAGAGCACTCATTCACCTCCCGGTCAGCAAGCATGGCAAGAGCTCCATTCCATTCATCTCATGCTAGCGTGCTTGATAAGATGCGTGAAGACTGCCTTCCTCAACAAGCCCAGGAGCACTCATATGCTTCTCGGCCTACAAGGCTGCATCTTGGGCTGGCGTGCTTGATGAAGGGAATGCTAGTACTTCACCTCTTGTGAACTCAGAAGGTTGATCGGCCTCCCTATTTGCAAAACACTACTATATATATATATAGCTATTCCTAATTTACATTCTAAAACTTACTTCCCAATAATATTCTTGCAAAAAACAATAGTTATTTCCAATAGATATCTTATATTTCTTATTTTCCTTTTTTCCAATCTCATTCACTTATCCCCTCCCCACTAATTTATTCTCCCTTTTATATCTTCCATGGTGGGGAGAGACATCTTTTCATTAATATTTTTGTCTTGGCAAGGGATGCATCCCTTCATAACCAAACACTGCCCTTAAACCCTTTTTAATTATTAATTTTATGCTTTTTTGTGAATTGCTGCATCAATCAACCTTTCATTGATCCTTTTAGAATGGTTGAGATTATTATTTTGGACAGCTATCTTATTTTTCTTAAGGTTGCGATTTTTTCTTGGCGGGGACATGAAACCTGGGATGGGTTTGGGTTCGTCCAGGGTTCCTAGGGAACTCTGTAAAAGGTTAAATTAATCATGTCCACTAACTCGACCTATCAGCATGGCAGCTGTCATGATCATCTGCAAAATGTAATATAGTGATCAAAATATCATGTAATATACAACTGTCATCAACACGAGTCTACTTCCAAAGAAATTTGTCAAGTTCTTCTAATGAGTACCAAAAAGATTTGGCACAAGAGAGCACAAATTGGCATTACTAAATGAGAGATCCAATGAGACTATTTATAACATCACATTAATTGCGTACAAAGTCATTATTTTATAAGTCAAGTTCAAGTGAAAATTTAGTTTCTTAATCTTTAATCATTAACATGCAAATTGGGCCAACCTGTCAATAACTAATTATCCTAAATTTCTGTATTGTTCGAGGAAAGAGGGAGCATAGTCCTGTAAAGGACACCAAATTTCAAAGCTAAGAAGGTATATTACCATTTTGAATTCAACTCCACAGTCCAAGGCAAGAAGGCATGCCATTATTATGGAAGGATGTTAACCTTCTGCAGCCTTTTTTCTTTTGACAAAGGGGAGTGAGGGTGGGAAGTTGAGGCTCTTGACGAATAGGAGAGCATGTGGCTGATGAAAGATTGTAGGCCTTTAGGTGTTGTATTACCAATTGGGCCTTTAGCGCATTTATGTTTTCAATTGGCTAGAGGACCTTAAGGCACTCAACTGATGTAAGGGCATAAATATTCCTAACCTATCAGTCAAATGCTTTGAGGCTATCTCTCAAGTTCTTGAATATCATTGGCCTCCTAAAGTTGGTCAAGTGCTCTTCTCAGCTTCTTGGGGGATTCAAAGGACGGGTAATGGATTGAAATTGAAATGCAGTAATACAAATGCAAACAGTGATGGGAACTAAGATAAATACTTAAGTTGACTGTTGAATGAGTATCTCTTGACCACTGACATCAGTGAAATCAATTGAGAAGTCAATGAGGTGGATTTGGATTGTTTTATTATTTGACTAAAATTTGACAGTTATTTACGTTCTTTTACATAAAACATGTGACAATTGAAATTCTAGTTAGTTGATTGTCATGATTGCTTCTAGACTTGCGAGTTGAACTTATCGATCTCCTTAGTTGGCTATCTAGCCTTAGTTCCTTTGGGACAAACTTTGGTATTGAGCCTTATAAGTTATTTCAATTTGTCCTTCAAGGCCAATATTTTGTATTGAGCGCCTCTTGTCCTATGGGATAACTCTGCAACTAATCCCATAATAGTTATTTTGATATTAAATGAACTATCTTTATTGGAGGATAGTCAATTAGTCAATAAGATCAACTAGTCGATGTTACAAATTTATGCCTCTATGGTAATGAGTTTGAAGGGTTTGCTGGCTTCCGATATGATTTTGACATGACATACTTCACACTAGACCTTTATGTTTTCTTTCTTTGGTTCTTACTAATCCTTTGCAAGTCTCCTTATTTTTCAAGTGTGCAAATGTTTGGAATGGGGATGATTGGTAAATAGGTGTATCATGTATTATTTTTTTAAAGAACTTGCAAATTCTGTAAAGAAGGAAATATACAATTTCTTTGGTCAGCATGATAAGTGCTGAACTTATTGATTTCCCTCAACACTTTTCTAATATTTAGGACACATTACAAGAGGGACAATACTTGCAATCTCTCTCTCTCTCTCTCTCTCTCTCTCTCTCTCCTACGCACACATATCTATATTTAATGCAAAGGGCATTTATAATGAATGATTTTGAGCATCTTGAAGTTTTAGATTCCAGACTCTTTTGTTTAAAAAGGAATACTTGTCATATAATTGAATGATCGTTACGAAGAGTGATTTATTTGTTGAATCCTTTTTCAAAAATTCAATAATTTAAAGTTCCAGTAATTCAAACTAAATTTGGAACACAAATCTTGATATTCAAATAATGATCCCAATGTTAGAGTGCTTTCACAAAACTATTTAGCTGAATTGGAATTCAACACATATTAAGGGTATTGAATATATCATTATTCTAACAGAGATAATATCCTGCAATTGCAAGACTCTATCCATAGTTTTGATGGTTTTGGGTATTTTAAATACTATGAATATTGAAGCAACACTTTTGGTTATGCCTTGATGTGCTTATGTCCATTTGGATGAATAGATACGAAAAGGAACAAAGGAAAGGAGCTTGCTTTTCAAACCTGGTGGTCGTCTGGCACGTGAATTGGCACGCCACGGGGTAGTGCTGAAAGTGAATGGTTGGATATTCTGCCATGGTGGTCTCCTCCCACATCATGGTGAGTAATGTTATAATTTAATTAATATATTGGATTTTATGCAATTACCTTGAGAAGCATTTCAAATATTTTATATATATGTTGAGTATAGGATATTGTCCTTATTGATTTGAAAGCTAGAAAAGAAGCAATCCTATCTACTGAACTGGAATATTTTTTTAATTTTTTAATCACATACTCTAGTGAATGAGGCCATTT
The DNA here is from genome assembly GCA_007258455.2 of Sequoia sempervirens. Taxonomy (NCBI): domain Eukaryota; kingdom Viridiplantae; phylum Streptophyta; class Pinopsida; order Cupressales; family Cupressaceae; genus Sequoia; species Sequoia sempervirens. The sequence continues at coordinate 50,908 of VDFB02333245.1, read as the reverse complement.
TGTTTATTCTTTTTCTATAAAGATTGCCAAGATGCTCATATGCTATGAGTATCTACCTTTTGTGGATTTAGAAAAGGTAGAATGACACAAGTAAATAAATTTAGAACATTTGAAATGTTTTTTGTTTACAACTCACAAGCTAATTTCTCTTGTAAACACAATAGCTCTTTTTGTAGTAACGGCTAGCTTTTATATTCCAGCAGAGTTTTTAATAATGTAATTTTCTCTCTGCTCCTCTATATCGTGAAGTTGGTCTAATTTGTCAATGGTTCCCTTCCTTTTAATTATTCACTTTTATTTAAATAATTTTATATTATAAAGAGAAAAGCTCTATGAATGCCACCGTACATTGCTATTACTGGGACACTTCTATTTACAAACCACATACAATTCTTGCAGCACCCAATTGGTACCCTCAGGAACCCCCAGTAATAAAAGGAACTGCCACATCCAACAAGGACAAAGTCCCCCAAGGGAGATTGCCATGGTCTATCAGCAATGTTGAGTTTTTAGCTAGGATAGGAACTTCTGCATAGGTTTAGTGTGAATGTGTTGGAAAGTGGTTCAAGTGGTTCAAGTTATTCCATTTTGAATTTCACTTTTAGTATAAAAGTGAAAGTCTTCTATTTCGCTAATTAAGTCTAATAAAGTGTAGATAAACACTAATGACTTAGACTTATCTTCCAACTCATCTCTTGTAAAAGGTAAGGATGCTTTTTGGAAGATTAGATTTTTAGCTGAATAGTATAATAAGAGCAACATAGAAGAATGAAATATATGGTGAATTTCCGTGTAGTTGTGAGATATACAGTTTGTAAAGGTTTCCTTGTAAGTTTTTCGAGGGAATGAGAAGCTGATTTGAAGGTGTAATTATCCGTATATTAGTTTTATACTTCCACATTTGAAGTTTCAACAGTTGTGTGATTGATGAAATGTTAGAAGAATAATTTTGTTTGTTAAATGTTAGGACCTCGGTCATCTTGCTTGAAACTTAACATGCAAGGCTCCATTGTCATGGGTCAATTCTATGAAATCCACTTGACCAGTTTTTGTCTAAGTCTGACTGCAGTTTGGATTATGAAAGCTAGAATAAACTAGTATTTTGATGGGAATGATACTTATATATGGCTAAATATGTTTTGAGTATTTTGATAGGTGTACAGGGTTATCATTCTTCAATATGCTGGTTCTTATCTTTGCTGTATGTAGTAGTACTCATATGAGTTAATGTGTTACTGTGTTCGTGAAGAAAGCACTGTATTGAAAATTCTTTAGCGTCAGTGACTTGCCATCATCCCTGCATATTTTTTACATCAGGACTTGGGATTTTGTAATTACCACTTTCTGTTCTGAATATAATTTTCCTTATATTAAAGAAAAGCTTGTTTCCAAATTCATGATATTGTTGAGGGCTCACTGATTGCGAAAGAGCCCGAGTTCTTGGAAAATGGATTTTATGTTCTATTTTCCAGTTGAGAATCCCTTTTTCTGGGACCATATCTTGGCCTAACATGTGGGCATCTGCTACCAAGTACAATAGAATTGTTTGACAAAGAAATGAACTGACCTTTACTCTTTGATGTATTGTAGTGTTTGGAGTTCTCCACTGCCACCCAGTTGTGAGTTTAGCTATAAGCCTATATACAATCTTTATGTTTTCTTAACATTATGTTTCTTTGAAGAATTCTTTCCAGACCTGTAAATATTAATGGCACAAAAAGTGAATGTAGAGTGTAAATAAACGCTATCCATAACCAAGATGGTTCTTGCATTTATCCTACACAGGTGAATAGCTTCTTGTTTCAGATGAGAGACAGATCTCAAGATTGTTGAGATATGACAATAGCCTTGCAGCTACTATTTCTGGAGTTTTGTAGGGAATGTTATGGATATGCTGAAGCTTAAATATAAAATGCTTTGCAATGTGTTATAGGTTTTTGCAAGACAAAAATCTTTAAAATTCACCTATGTTTATCATCTTATGTTTTAAGCATCTGCTTTTCACTACACCAATGAAGTGTGAGATTGATGCATTTGATTATTGTCAGTCAAGTATGGGGTTCAGAAAATGAACAAGGAAGTTGCTCAGTGGATGCGATCGGACAACAATAATAATAATGGAAAGCTAGAAAAAATCCCATTTATAGCGACCCGGGGATATGATAGTGTTGTTTGGAGTCGTTTGTATTCACAAGAAACACTTGACAAGGACAGCAGAAATTTTCAGGTCAGTTTTCCTTTGCTTTCAAGAGAGAAAATGCATTAGAATTGTGCTGATATGGGCCATACTTTTTAGTTGTGGGATTATTCAGAATAATATTTCACATATAAAATAAAATAAAAGTTGGAATTTTCCATTTTATTGCAGATTTGTGGAATCTTAGCAGCAACTTTAGACTCAATAAATGCCAAAGGAATGGTAGTTGGTCATACTCCCCAAACAACTGGTGCAAACTGGTATGTAATAATTAGCGAGGGATAAAAAGAATCAAGTATTCAGAAATGTATTGTTTATTAGGTGTCACAATGTTACATTGCAAATATTGTAACATATACTATAGCTATGCGACCTAGATTTTGGGACTATGAGAGGTTATAGCATAGTACTGAATTTTGTAAATGTAAATACAGTGTATGTAACAGCAGAATATGGCGCATTGATGTTGGGATGTCAAGTGGAGTTCTAGGTGCAGTTCCAGAGGTAACAACTCCATTCTATTCCACTTTGAGACTAGGTTATATGTGGAAACAGTCATCTCTTTATATATCCTAAGCATTTTGATCATTATATTATAAATTGGTTATTATTCTATTATTAGAATATTGCTTTATTATTTGAGCATTAGAATATTGTTGTATGGTGCTTTGGTCTCTGGCATGCGTTACAACATATATATATATAACATTGAGAAGAGGTTACAAATATGGATCTGCTGAGCAACAAAGATAGCAAGTCATCTTAGAAGTGTAGTCACCAAAAAGACAAAACTATCAATCCCCCTGGGGCAGCAAAATACCAAGCCTTGAATAGACAAAAAAGGGGTTGGGAGGAGGGTGGGGACCAATTAACAATCAAGCCACAAGTTCAGAGCATGTACATAAATTAGTATCAAATGGCAAAGCAAAATCTGAAGAATCCTGATATAAAACTATAGAAGAATACCAACTTTCTGAGCCAAACGACCAAATTCATGATGACAAACATTTAATAAAAGTTAACCAAGTCTGGTAGGCATGATAAAGTTAATCTCTGAGTCACTGTTAGAGGAAGGGTCTGCATGAGCAACCAAATATGCAGGTGTAAGGCTTGTTGGCCAACTTCTCTCATCAGGATCATAATTCACTAAGATTCCAATACCATGAACAGAATGGGCCTTTGAAGTCAACAAATTACATTATCTACTTGGTTGCTTCCCTCCATAGGAAAGAACAACTTGCCACCTCAATTAGAGTGTTTATCAGATCAAAATGAGCAGCCTCACACTGCTAGGGGGCATGAGGGAGACCAGCAGCACATTCTCTTGGCTTGAACAATGCAGAATTCTTGGAAGGAGCCTAAACTGTAACTTGTTTGATCGGCCACCCATCAATATTGTATTGCACCTTGTCATGATTATCAACCTATTCCCAAGTGTGACAATAACATTATCAAAACCAATCTGGGTAATGGTAATGTCTTTAAGTTCTTTAGGAATCTTATTAACCTGTCCACAAACTTGAAAGGCCACCAAATGGAGAGTGACTTCTCTTGAGAAGCCAATGAGGACTTGTTTATCATTAAAAAAACAATTCATGTTCTTTGCATTCTAAAGAAACCATAAGGCCTCAGTAAACAGTATCAACCAAAATCTAGATTGAAATTTGAAAAATTTAACCTTGCAAGACACAACTCCAAAGAGAATATCTGACCATTCAATTCTACCTCTTATGGACAGACTAACCCAGACAAGAAGGAAACAATTCCACACACATGTGTGAAGAACCCTGCTAGTTCAACTCAACCTCTGATGCTAAAACTGTCTTGTTTTGTGTTTTTCAATTGTATTGATGAATTTTATGCAAATAATATAGAAGTGCGCCAAGCAAGAAATGAAGATAAAACTGAATAGATAAGAAGTATGGAGTAACTGCAACTATATTATGTATCTGGCAACTGCTACAAGTAAATCTAATACAATAAACATACCCGGAAGTCCTCAGATTAATTAAATAAGGAAGATCTATACATGCCAGGCAAGAAATGATGAACCTGGTGAAATGCAACATCCACTTCCAGATAATGATTTCTCCCACACTGAAACTGGATCAAATGCCTTAAGAGTGCTAGGGGTCCAAGGTGGAGACAACACAAGGCCCAAAAAGAAGGCGTTTCAGCGTTCTAGTTCACACGCCAAGCTAGAAGCTACATGCCTCCCAATGATGAAGTACGGCCCTCTGAAGGAATTGTACGACCACTTTATTGATGCAGAAAAAACTGAGGAAAGATGGTGTCCCAGATGATTAAGCCCTTTCCTTTATTGAAAACTGATAAATAATGAACATTAAATCTGATGCAGGCACCAATGGACTCTAGGATGAAGCCCTCTCAGAAGCAATAATTCAACTAGTATTTCACAACCTTAGAATCGCAGAACACTGAAGAATTCTTGTTCTCCAATGGTGAAAATCCTCTGAAACCCTTGTCTCATCACAAACTTCAAAGAAGCTAGAAAGAGTAAATGTCAAATGCTCCAAGATGAGGTCGACTTTTCAACTTTGCCTTATTATATCCTCAAAATGGCATGAATTCCAAAATAGCACGACTTTGTCATTTAAACACATTTAAATGTATTCAAGTCACTTTAATAATGTTTTAATTTGTCTTTATCAACTTGTGCGTACCTTTTATGACTTAAGTGATTTAATTCTCACTTTATAATATTTAAGTGGCTTTAATTTCTTATAAAGTCAAATTATAACTTTATAATATCCCCATAAGTTAATTAAATAACTTAACCACTAAAATATTAATATCTCCCTCAATTCTCGGTGTTTTGACGTGTCGTCAGAAGTTGGCAAACACTGAACTGCAAAGGCCTGCACTGAACCCAATACTGAACTGTGTTAGATTTTATGATCAGCTATAAAACTCAGAAATTTAATTCAAAATCAGACACAACAACACAGCATATACCCTGGGAAAAGCCTCCTCTTGAGGGAGAAAAACCCAGCAACAATATATCGCTTATATATTGAATAGTAAACAATAGTTTCCTTTACAATGAGGCCAATTATGAGGCCAAGTAATAACACCACAATCTGATGCTAACACAGAAATGATATGATGCTTTTGCTGATGATAAACTCAGCCTTCCACAATGCTTCAATTTGAACTTGAAGTATTCGCACTTATCTAAAACTTGAACTATGATAGATATAAATGATGAATTACAATGAAGTAGCATCGAACATATATACAAGAGAGAAGGAGGGGATGCATCTCTCCAAGTCTTCCTGTCAGCCATCATAAAAAATCGCCACTCTATGATACATGAAGTCGGCCTCAAAAAATCGCAACTCTTCAAGAAGTCGCGTCTTCAAGATGTCGGCCTCACTAACCATAATTAAATATTACTTAATGAGCAATGATGAAGCACCTCTTCATCAATCGTTGTCTTCCAATTTAAATAGCCGTTAGGCTATCATTTAAATTATTCTTCATTGCATGAACTGGGTTGGAAGTAGAAGCCTAATGCTGCCTCCAACATCAACAAACTGAAGGGGTGGAAATGACAATATCCACCATTATTTGCCACTGAGACCCCCTATCCACACATATTAGCCTACGAGGGTCCAAATAATAGGCTAACCCATCTGCTACTGACACTGACTAGAGTGGGGACATGACAACATGGCTTATAGATAAAAAAAATACACAACTGATAGACTTACCCATACTGCAAAACAAACATTTATTAATACTAGTAAAATAACTAGCTTTTGAATACATTAACCATCTAAAGAATGTTATCTTGGGTGAATTTTTTTTTAATCCTCTAGCCTAATTGTAATGTCCCCGTCCTAGTCAGTACCAGTTGTATATGGGGTAGCCTATTACTTGGATCCTCGTAGGCTAATATGTTTGGATAGAGGGTCTCAGTAGCAATTAATGGAGGTTGTTGTCACTCCATTTCTTCAGTTCAGTATTGGGTTCAATTCCAAGCCTTTGCAAACCAATGTTTGGCTTCGTTTGAGGGATTTACTATTTATAGTAAGTCAATTTGGCAGTGATGCTATTTTTAGTCAGGGCACCTAAACACATGGGGGTTATACAGTGTTGACCCCAGCTTCTGACGACATGTCAAAATACTGAATATTGAGGGAGATATTAATATTTAAGTGGTTAAATTATATTTAATTATTAAAAGGGATATTATAAAGTTATATTTTAACTTTATAAAAAGTGAGCCACTTAAATTTAATAAAGTGAACTTAAATGGTAAAACAAAAAGGTGGGCTCAAGTGAGATGAATTATTTTAAAAGAGTATAAAGTGTCTTAAATACATTTAAAATGTATTAAAATCTATTCAAGAGAAAGTCGTGCCTTTTTGAGGAGAATATAAGAAGCAAAGAGCAAGTCGACCTCCTTCATCTTTTGAGTATTTGACATTGTTTTTTTTGGATTCTCTGAAGTTTGTGTCTGAGACAAGGGTTTCAACATTTTTCCACCATTGGAGAATGGCAATTCTTCAGTGTTCTGCAATCTTGAAGCTGTTAAAGACCAGCTGAATCATTGCTACAGTGAGGGCTTCATTCTGGTGTCCATTTGTGCTTACAACAGATTTACTATTTAGTTATTTAGTAGTTTTCAATAAGGGGCATACTAGTTTGAGGCGCCTTCATTTAGCAGTTGTTGACACCAAATAAGCTGGCCGTACACTATTTATTGTTGGCCGTACTTCTTCACAGGGCTGCATGCATCTTCTGGCTGAGGCATGTGAGCTGGAGGTTGAAATGCCTCCCTTTCCTGGCATCTGGTTGCTTCATCATGGACGCCTAGCACTATCAGGTCATTTGATCTAGTTTCTAGTGTGGAGAAATCAGTATTTGGAGTTGCGCGATTTGATTTGTCAGTTTTCTGTATTGCTTGGCTTGTTCCAAAAGTTTCTTTATTTAATTAAGCTGAGGACCTCCGGGTATGTTTGTTGAATAAGATTTACTTGTAGCAATTGCCAGTTACGTAATAAAATTGCAGTTACTCCATAGTTACTTGTTTATTCAGTTTAGTATTATTTCTTTCCTAGCAACTTTATTATTTGTCAAAAATCCATCAAAACAAGCAAAAACACAAAAACAATACCATTTTAGCATAAGAGGCAAAGTTAGAACCAGCAGGGTTCTTCACAGTGGTATCAGAGCTCTGATCTTGCCATCTTGGAGGTATAGTTCTTATGTGGCCACATCAGGTTGGACCTCACTGGTATTACTCACGCAGGAGACCTAGATTTAGAAACTAGTTTGAGGAGATACCATTAGAAACCCAGTTCGAGGAGACACCATTTGAAATCATGGGAGACAGGGGTGATGGTGAGCCGCCCAGAAACCATGATAACAATGAGGACAGAGAAGCCAGAGACATTCTGAGGGGTCTTGTAGCTGGGCAAGAACAGGTAGCAAATGTGTTGTAGTAGCTTACTACAGCCGTTCAACATATGACCATTCCTAGGAGACTGAATCAAGACCAGGAAGAGGATGGTAGTGTTGATGGAGCCCCAAGGATGAGAGTAACACCCACACACACCTATGATAGGCCTACATGCTCTACACTTGTGAGAAATGAACCTGAAGAGGGGAAAGCGGATGAGGAGGAAGGTGGCGTGGTCTTTGCAGATAACGTGATGACACTGCATGATGAGTGGGAAGCATTACCACAGAGAATTAGGGATCATCTTAACTTTGGCAGGTTCATGAGTCAGAAAAGAGAGCACAACAGGAACAAGATTGATAGGAAACCAAGGAATAAAAACAATGATCTTAGACATGCAACCAACAAGCTCACACTCTCCACTTTTGATGGCAGTGGTAGTGTTACAGCCAAAGCTTGGGTTAGCAAGTTGGACACTTTCTTGACCCTACGTGCTATGGTAGAAGAAGACGCCATTAAGTTCGCAACTTTGCATCTGGATGGGGTAGCCCATGTTGATGTTATTGCAGCTTCGGGCTTCATACTTCCTTATTTATTTAATGGCAACATATCTCTAAGATGGCCGACCTCCTTTGTAATTATTATTTATTATTTGTAATTATTTTTATGGTGGCCGACCTTGTCCTTGAAAAGGTGCAACCCCTCTAAGCAACATGTATATATAGAAGATCACTTTCTCTCATTTGTGTATCAAGCAAGTTCGATCTCCTTCTTCTCAAGTGCGAATTATATCAAGTGCAGATTATTCTATCTAGTGCGAATTATTCTAAGGCAAATTGTGAGTCTATTCAAGTGCAGGTTGAAGGGCAAACTATTAGTTTGTGTTACATCATTGCTGGTGCTGATTATTGGCCTTGTGTGTGGCCTCATTGTAAAGAGACTTGTTTCCATTGCTCATATATATAAGAGATATATTTGTTGTTGGGTTTTTCTCCCTTAAGAGGAGGGTTTTCCCAGGGTATCTGCTGTGTTATTATGTCTGATTTTAAATTAATTTTTTGTGCATTAAATCTGATCATAAAACTAACATGGTATCAAAGTGGGTTTGAAGAAGATCTTGATCAAATTGTTATTACAGCGATACTCTTTAATCTTTTTCTCATCGTTTACTTCTATCTCTTCGTCAAGATGGTGATCGGTCTTAAGCTTGAGGATAGACTTGAGGGAGCATCTAATTTCACATCTTGGAGATTCAAAATTATGCTCTCCTTGGAAGAAAGTGAATTGGCTGAGTTTGTGGAGAGCAAAGTTTCCGAGCTTGCTGATGAGGAAGAGAAGATTCAATGGAAGAAGAAAGATACTAAGGCAAATATGTTAGTTGATTCCGTGAAAGATCATATTGTTCCCATCATCTCTAAGATGAAGAGGGCAAGGGAGATGTTTAAGTCTTCGGAGGAGATGTATGAGATCAACAACACAAGCCGTGCACTTGCATTGAAGCAACAACTTCATCATGTGAAGATGGCGGAAGGAGAATCTGTCATCGCTTACTTCATGAAGATTTCCGAATTGAGAGATCAACTCTCTTCTATTGGTTATTTTGTTGATGTCAAGGATTTGACCATGCTTGCCCTTAATGGTCTTCCTTCATCTTGGGAGTCTTACATTCAAGGAATCAATGCAAGATCGAAACTTCCCAAGTTTGATTGTTTGAGGGCAGATTGTATTCAAGAAGAGTCTAGGTTGGCTGCGAGAGGTATTGGTCAAAACTCTACAAATGAAGACATTCATGTTCTTTCTGCTCAATCCTCGAAGAAGAAAGAGAAAGGTGGAAAGAAAGGATATTTCAAGAGGAATAGAGATAAAGGAGCTGATGGTGCTCCCCCATTCAAGAAGAAGTGGGACCTCTCCAAAGTCCAATGTTTTCATTGTGACATGTTTGGTCACTATGCAAAGGATTGCCCCACCAGGCCTAATCAGCATGCTTCATTTGTGGATGTGGATGAGATCTCTCCTCAGAAGGATTCTAGGGAATTTCTATTCTAAGCCATGGGCCTGTGTTCAAGCGTGAAGGTTGTGTGTTGATCTGTACGCAAGAGCAGCTATCTTATCGGCTATCCAAGTATTTGCTTCCATCAGAATATTTAAAGAGATAAGTATTCTTTGTTTTGAGTTATATCATTTAGTTGGATCTTGTAATTAGTAAAGAGAGATAGTGGTTTCTCTTGAATTGTGTTCACTAGCATAAGATTTTTTTGAAGATTTCATTTATTGCATGTTGGTTGTGAAGATTTCTGAGTGTGACTCTGAAATAAAAAGAGAATTGTAATTTTGATGGTATAATTCTCTAATGCATGAACTGTGATAGAGCCTTGAACTCTTGGAGAGAGTTGGTTCTACATGCTAACTGCATATTGCATTCAAGAAATCTGTAGTTGTGCAGATTGTTTTTTGTTGTGCTAAGTTTGGCACTCTCGAGAGGAGTAAAAGATGGAAGAAAGAGTTATATCAAAATTAAATAAAGATAAGTTTCTTTATCCCTTCATTCTGATCTTTTGATATATTTATCTTATAGGTTGATTCATTTATGTTTTAATATTGCTCATAAATTATTATGTATTTATGCTATAACCTGAGATAGTAAACCTTGTATGATTCTAGCCTTGATATTTCTTTGGATAATTATAAACTGTTAGTAATCTCTCTCTAAAATGCTTTCAGGACATTTCTAGGAGCAAGAAGGTGATGAGAGATTGCTTAGTGATGAAAAGCTTGAGGCATCTTGTGAGGAAGTCATGCCGACCAAAGAAATGATCAAGTGTGAAGTCACAATTTGCAGCCATGAGACTGAGTTGGTGGCTAGAGGGAGTTCACTTCCAGAAGTCTTCTTTGCAATCTTGAAGCAGGGATCAAGAGGGAGTTTGTAACTCACTGAGAAGAAGTGAAGATTGCAGTGTTGCAAGGCCAAGTGTTAAATCCTTAAAAGACCTCTTCAGCTGTTGAGATCAGAATTGCACAAGACAGTCATCTGGATTTGATATTGGTAGCTCCGCAAACCTATTCAGAATAGAGTAATCTACTATGAGGTCGAGGAGGTCTACCCTGAACTCTCTACTATACCAGAGGTGTGCACTGAGGCAAGTGTTGTAGGCAATCTTGGACGAAGAGGTCAGAAGGTTGATGCAAGTGCTTGAAGATTCAAAGGGAGCCTACTGAACCTGAAGAAGATGGTAATCTAGTTGATCTTGGTTCTTTATGTTGATTTATGGAAACCAATTTTCAGAAGCTTAAGGAGGCTGCAACTAGTTCAGATCTGGTGGATCCTACTATGTACAGTTAGTTGATTGGATCGTTGATGTATCTATACTAGACCAGATTGCAGTAAGTGCATTTTGTCAAGTTCATGTGTGAACCAAGGCAAATACTTGTAGTTGCAGCAAAGCATATCCTGAGATACTCGTGTGGCACAGTTGGATATGGGTTGAGATATTCTGCAGGTATGGATTTGGAGTTGCATGGCTAGACTGATTCTGATTGGGCAGGGTGTGTCACTGATTGGAAGAGCACCTCTGGATGTTGCTTCAGTTTGGGATTTGCGATGATCTCTTGATGTAGTAGGAAGCAGTCTTCAGTGGCATTGAGTACCATAGAGGTTATGTACATTGCAGCATGTGTGGCAGTTTGAGAAGCAGTGTGGCTTCGGAAGCTCCTTGCAGGATTTGTTGGACAATCGTTGGAGCCGACTGTCATCCATTGTGTTAATTAAGCTATTTGGAGCCTTCTGTCAATATAGTGTTTCATGACAGAACTAAACATGTTATTGAGGAAAGCATTTCAGTTGAGGTATATCAGCACTAATGAGCAGACGACATACATTCTCACCAAGCCTCTCTCCAGGATAAAGTTTGTGTACTTTTGAGATAAGCTTGGTATAGTGGAGAATACAGCCTTAACTGAGGAGACTCAGTATCAGTGATCCTCTTTAATGAGTTCTTCATTGTGAGAGAAGTTCGAGGTGAAATCCCTTGATTAATGAGTTCTCTTTGAGAGAAGTTCGAGGTGAAATCCCTTGATTCCACCCTCTGGGAGAACCATGGTGGATGTCATGTGTGTGACTCCATGACAGCATCACGTGAGAGAGTCTGTGATGATTCCTCTTGTACTTGTGTTTTCACCCTCTGGGAGAGCCATGGTGAAAGTCATGTTGAGGTGACAACATCACGCAAGTGATGAACACTTGTACATACCATACATGGTTGTAGCCATTATGGTTGATATCACGATGAGGTGATATCGTTTCTTTTCCACATATGGTTGTAGCCATTGTGGTTGGCATCACGATGAGGTAATGTGTCTTGTGCAATAGGAAGTATTCCTCCCTAGTTGAGAGGGAGTGTTGATGTTATTGCAGCTTCGGGCTTCATACTTATTTATTTAATGGCAACATATCTCTAAGATGGCCGACCTCCTTTGTAATTATTATGTATTATTTGTAATTATTTTTATGGTGGCCGACCTTGTCCTTGAAAAGGTGTGACCCCTCTAAGCAACATGTATATATAGGTCACTTTCTCTCATTTGTGTATCAAGCAAGTTCGATCTCCTTCTCAAGTGCGAATTATATCAAGTGCAGATTATTCTATCTAGTGCAAATTATTCTAAGGCAGATTGTGAGTCTATTCAAGTGCAGATTGAAGGGCAGACTATTAGTTTGTGTTACATCATTGCTGGTGCTGATTATTGGCCTTGTGTGTGGCCTCATTGTAAAGAGACTTGTTGCCATTGCTCATATATATAAGAGATATATTTGTTGAAGGGTTTTTCTCCTTCAAGAGGAGAGTTTTCCCAGCGTATCTGTTGTGTTATTGTGTCTGATTTTAAATTAATTTTCTGTGCATTAAATTTGATCATAAAACTAATAGCCCATGACTGGTGGCACCATGGGATGGTTACCTTGCAGCATGACCGTATTAATTCATATAAGGAGCTCACTGATAGGTTAGTTGAGCGTTTTGACAAAAGAGATCCAGAGTTGTACTTTTGAGATCTAGCTCAGTTGAAACAAATGGGCAGTTTGGAATCTTACATTGGTGAATTTCAAAAGCTTTTGGTCATGGTTACAAGTATCTCAGAGAGAAGGCTGGTCATATTATTTGTAGAGGGTCTTTATGAGCTTATGAAGGGTTGGTGCAAGCCTTTTGATCCCCCTACCTTGCAAGAAGCTATGAGGAAAGCTCATAGTATGGAACTTACAACTCCACACAGTAAGTTCAACTCAAAACCATCTTCATCCTATAATGACAGCAAATCAGATCCAAAGAAATCAAAAAATGTTGATCAAAAGAAGAAATTTGCAGCCCCTTTGGATAGGGAAACAATTAATGATTTGCATAGAAGGAAGTTGTGTTTTTATTGCAAGGGTCCTTATGATCTAAACCATGATTGTCCTCTTAAGCCTAAGGGTCAAAATAGGCATATGGAGTGGTTTTATGAGGGTGAAAACATGACTGATATAACAGACCAGCAAGCTGATCAAGAGGATTCAGGGACTGAAAACTCGGAAATTGAAGTTGAAAGTGAAGGAGAAATGAAGCTACAAGAAGTTCATATGTCTAGCATGCAAAGGGAAGGTTCCTTTTGGTTGTGTGGGCTCTTGGCTGGTCAAAGAGTCGTCTCTTTGCTTGATACAGGTGCAACACACAATTTCATAGATGCATGGTTGGTGGAAAAGCATGAAATTCAAACTCAGGAGTTTGAAGGGATAAAGGTAAAAGTTGTTGATGGTTACACTCTCAAGTGTGAGAGAATGATTCTGGATCTTCCTATGAAATTCAATAACTATGAGTTTAAAGTTGGTTTTTATGTGGTCAATATGGGAGACACAGATGTAGTACTTGGCATGAAGTGGCTTCATGCAATTGGAGAGTTTACACTCAACCTTAGAGAAATAGAGATGAAATTCAAGGTTGACGGGACTACTCACGTGCTTAAGGCCATTAAGGACAGCAACTTGAAAGTAAATACTCTTAGGAAAATGGAGAGACTTATTAAACATGACATGGTGGAGTGGCAGTAGAGTGTAAGTTGATGCCTTTTCAAGAGGAGCAGCAAAAAACAGCCTATCATCCAGATGTTCAGGAGCTAAGAATTGAGCATACAAAGGTGTTTAGCGACATACCACATGGTAGACCTCCAGATAGAGGCATAGAGCACATCATAGAGTTGGAGGAGGGCACTAAACCCATTATGATTACACCTTACCAGCACCCAAAACGTTTAAAGGATGAGATTGAGAAAACTATCAAGGAATTGCTTGCTTTGGGACATATAAGGCCGAGTAAGTCTCCTTTCGCTTCATCGGTGGTTTTGGTGAAGAAGAAAGATGGTACACTCAGGATGTGCATTGATTACCGAATGTTGAACAAGAGAACAATTAAGAATAGGTATCCCATTCCTCACATCGACGAGTTGATAGATGAGCTACATGGAGCTTGTTACTTCTCTAAGATAGACTTGAGGACAGGGTATCACTAGATCAGAGTCAGAGAGCAGGATGTTGAGAAGACTGCATTCAGATGTCATTGTGGACACTATGATTTTTTGGTTATGCCCTTTGGCTTAACCAATGCTTCAAGTACTTTTCAGCCCACTATGAATAGGGTCTTCCACTCTCAGTTGAGGAGATTTGTTCTAGTATTCTTTGACAACATTTTGGTATATAGCAGGTCTTGGGAAGAGCATTTGGTTCACCTAGATACTGTTTTGGGCATACTTGACAAGGAGTCCTTGTACGCCAAGGAGTCCAAGTGTGCGTTGGGCATGGCAAAGCTTCTATATTTGGGTCACATAATCAGCGGAGAGGGAGTTCGCATGGACCTTGATAAGGTTCGTGCCATTATTGATTGGCCTACTTCTAAGACTTTGACTCAGCTCAAGGGATTTGTGGGGTTATGGGCCTTCTACCGTCGATTTGTTAGTGGATTCTCGTGACATGCTACACCACTTACAGATTTGACTAAGAAGGGAGCATTTGTTTGGACACCTCAAACACAGGATTATTTCGAGAAGTTCAAACAGTTGATGACTACATGTCCAATTCTAGCTTTGTCGAATTTCACCAAGCCTTTTGAGCTTCATTGTGATGCTTGTGGAGAGGGTATTGGTGCAGTGATTATGCAGGACCGTCATCCGATAGCTTTCAAGAGCAGGAAAATAAGGGGTCCTGAGAGGGGCTACAGTATATATGGCAAGGAAATGTTGGCCATCATGCATGCAATGGCCAAGTTCAGGCAATACCTAGTTGGCAGTAAGTTTTGTGTCAAAACTGATCATAACAGCTTGAGGCATTTCCTTGGATAGCGGGATCTAAATGAATGTCAACAAAAATGGGTCAGCAAGTTACAGTCTTATGATTTTGACATCTCCTATGTCAAAGGGACTCAAAATGTTGTTGTTGGCGCCTTATCTCGCTGTCCCCATTTGAGCTCCATGGCAAAGATTTCTGAGGATTGGAGACACTTGGTTATAGTAGAGTATGCCAAGAATCCGTGGGCTTCTGGCATAATTGATGGGACAGTACAGGACAACAGGTACTCTCTTGTGAATGACCTCATCATTTACAAAGAGAGAATATTCTTAGTCCCAGGTTCTGATGTGAGGAACAAGGTGTTGAGGACTTTCCACGATTGACCCATGGTTGGTCATCCCAGATACTTTAAGACCTATAGGAAGGTACAAGAGAGATTCACTTGGAAGGGTCTCAAATCTGATGTTCTTCATTATGTCACAGAGTGCTCTGTTTGTCAACAGAACAAGCAAGAGCATACTTACCCTGTTGTGTTGCTTCAGCCACTTCCTATTCCTGAGAGGAAGTGGGAATGCTTGTCTATGGATTTTATTACGGGCTTACTGAAAGCTCAAGGGAGAGACAACATATATGTGGTAGTAGATTGTTTGACAAAGTATGCACATTTCTTCCTGATCACGACTACCTATTCAGCTATGCAAGTAGCAGATCTTTTCTTTCGTTAGGTATTCAAATTGCATGGTTTGCCTTGGAGTATTGTCAATGATAGAGACAATAGATTCATGGTTCACTTCGAGCAGGAGTTATTTCGACTATGTGAGACAGAGCTTCTCCGAGCACTAGCTACCACCCATAGACTGATGAGCAGACAGAGATTGTCAACAAATGGGTGGAGGGATACCTATGGAACTACATTTCTAGGCAGAAGAAGGCTTGGGTGAAGTGGTTGCATCTTTGTGAGTACTGTTATAATTTCACTCACCATATGACTATTCAGATGACACCTTTCAGAGCTTTATATGGATATGGTGCACTCAGTTTCCTTGATTTATTGTTGAGCGATTGTAGAGTGCCTAGTACTGGGGATTTGTTACAGGAGAACCAGGATATTATGAGATCCCTTCGTGAGAATATTCAGAAGGCTTAGAATCAACAAAAGCAGTATGCTGATCAGAGGAGGGTTGAGCGATCATTTGAGATCGGAGATATGGTGTATCTAATGTTGCGGCCCTATAGGCAGTCCACTCTTAGGAAGAGGGGCACGGAGAAATTCAAGCCACACTATTATGGGTCATTTAGGGTTATTAGGTAAGTTGGCGAAGTGGCTTATGAGTTGGATTTACCGGTAGGCAGCAAGGTGCACAATGTGTTCCATGTGTCACGCCTCAAGAAGGCGTTGGGACATGTAGTTCCTTCTTCAGACTTACCACCCCTGGTTGATGAGTGGGGGTTAGTGTTAGTACCTAAGGCCATTTTGGATTCCAGAGAGTGTCATCTTCGGAGACGGGTTATCAGGGAAGTTTTGGTTAAGTGGAGAGATCTGCTGCCAGAGGATGCTACTTGGGAGAGCGAGAGCATTTTACAGCATCCAACATTGAGTTTGCTTGAGGACAAGCAAATTCGGGGAGGGCGGACTATAATGTCCCCATCCTAGTCAGTATCAGTTGTAAATGGGTTAGCCTATTACTTGGACCCTCATAGGCTAATATGTTTGGATAGAGGGTCTCAGTGGTAGTTAATGGAGGTTGTCACTCCATTTCTTTAGTTTAGTAGTAGGCTTAGTTCCAGGCCTTTGCATAGCAATGTTTGGCTTAGTGTGAGGGACTTACTATTTAATCTGGTAGTGATACTATTTTTAGTCAGGGCATCTGGACACATGGGGGTTATACAGTGTTGGCCCCAGCTTTTGACGGCACGTCAAAATACTGAATATTGAGGGAGATATGAATATTTAAGTGGTTAAGTTATATTTAATTATTAAAAGGAATATTATGAAGTTATATTTTAACTTTATAAAAAGTGAGCCACTTAAATTTAATAAAGTGAAATTAAATGGTAAAACAAAAACGTACGCTCAAGTGAGATGAATTATTTTAAAAGAGTATAAAGTGTCTTAAATACATTTTAAATGTATTAAGACCTATTCAAGAGAAAGTCGTGCCTTTTTGAGGAGAATATAAGAAGCAAAGAGCAAGTCGACCTCTTTCATCTTTTGAGTATTTGACATTGTTTCTTTTGGCTTCTCTGAAGTTTGTGCCTGAGACAAGGGTTTCATCATTTTTCCACCATTGGAGAACAACAATTCTTCAGTGTTCTACAATCTTGAAGTTGTGAAAGACCAGTTGAATCATTGCTACAATGAGGACTTCATTCTAGAGTCCATTTGTGCTTGCAACGGATTTATTATTCAATTATTTAGCAGTTTTCACTAAGGAAGGGGCACATTGGTTTGAGGTGCCTTCATTTAGTAGTTGTTGACACCAAATAAGCTAGCCGTACAGTATTTATTGTTGGCCGTACTTCTTCACAGGGCTACAGGCATCTTCTAGCTGAGGCGTGCGAGTTGGAGGTTGAAATGCCTCCCTTTCCTGGCATCTGGTTGCTTCATCATGGACGCCTAGCACTATCAGGTCATTTGATCTAGTTTCTAGTGTGGAGAAATCAGTATTTGGAGTTGGGCGATTTGATTTGTTAGTTTTCTATATTGCTTGGCTTGTTCGAGAAGTTTCTTTATTTAATTAAGATGAGGACCTCCGGGTATGTTTGTTGAATAAGATTTACTTGTAGCAATTGCCAGTTACGTAATAAAATTGCAGTTACGCCATAGTTACTTGTTTATTCAGTTTAGTATTATTTCTTGCCTGGCAACTTCTTTATTATTTGTCAAAAATCCATCAAAACAAGCGAAAATGCAAAAACAATACCATTTTAGCATCAAAGGCAGAGTTAGAACCAGCAGGGTTCTTCACACCAATAACCAATAGAATCTGTAAGCCCCATAGGAAAGTAAGCTTGCTCGCTAGTCTCTCTATATATGAAACTAAAATGAATATATATTTGGTAGAAGTTGCTAGGAACTTGCAGCTTCACCAACTAGTGAACTTTGTTCCACCTGTCCAACTCATCATTGACCTACAAACTCATAATAGTGTTACCCTAGGTTACTGGTCTAGGTACAAGTTTGGGTTTGGGTTCAGTCAAAATTGGGGGTTGGGTTCATCAATACAAAAACATATAAAAATAAGAAATATATACTTATTTGCAGCAGTAATCCAATCCAAAATACCACATAACATCATACATTGTATAATAAACAAAACCACTATAAAAATTAAAAATATTACAATGTCAATTAGTCAAACGCAAATGTCATGATATATATTAAAATAAAAAAATAATAAAGTCAAGTGTCAACAATCAGCCATCATTGATCAATCATCATCATTATGGGTCTTGAAAAATATCATCATTACCATCCATAAGATGGTGTAGCCATGTAGGTACTGGTACATTAGACGAACCACAAAAAATGCCATTGGCACTGGCATTCTCATGCTCACTAGCTGGCTATAATGTCCCCTGTTGAGGGAGTACCAAATTTTTGCCCAAAATTAACAAATCCAATAATACATTTTCTTACAAGAGTATTCTTTCACTAAATTACACAATAGCAATTGAATTTAGGAAAATAATCATCAAACAAAATGATAATGTAACATGCACATTTTAGCCAACCATATTAGGAACTTGAGGGGGAAAGCACAATAGGGCTTCGGGAGATTGTCCTCCACAACTAAGCCCAAGGGCACCGAACAACCAACCAAGTCCATCCGACCCCTTGGCCCACAAGCAATCCAACTCAATGGGTGGTCTACTTAATTGAGGCAACTTGTACTCTTGCATCTCCCTATTATGTTTCTTTGCCAATTCCTAATATGATTGCTTTATCAAAATCAAATGAATAATTACTAATCCTAAGATTCTTGATGAACTAGCAAGTTAATTAAATAAATAAATATGTTCTTTACTAAATTCACAAACTAATAAATATTGGATTCAAATATGTGGCATACCAGCTACTGCGGAAATATAAAGTTTGCTGTATCTTACTGCCTTATAATTCGAATTATCACTGCTTTATATTTCTAATTCCTTACTGCCTTTTTATCCAGATCAGATTTCCATTTTTTTTCCTTAATGTATAATCAATCCTTTTTATATCTCTTCAAGTGCCCCAAGTGTGGCAACCGCTCATAGGAAGGCGACTATTCAAGGAGGAGGGTTGGCAAGTATTACTTTTAAATTTATTTATTTTACCTCTAAAGAAGCGACTCCATAATGAGAGTCAGCCTATCCAAAGGAGGTGGTGATTCCTTAAGGGATCTGCCCAAAAAGGACCAATAATATTCTTTTATTTCCAGCATCTTAATTTATATTTATTCTTGCCTTAAATAAACTCAGCACTGCCTTTGTAACTTTAATTACTACTTCTAAAAATGAATCACTATTTTTTTATAATCATTTTCATTACAAACTCGGGTGCTATTAATATAAGCCTCTTTATGATAAATTTGGCCCATAACAAAAGAACATAATTTTATTTATTTATTTTTTGGTCGGCCCTGTTATCATCACCTGAGTTTTGTGGCTGTGATCCTATTTATATGGTTGCGATTCCATTTATTGGTAGGGACATGACAGTCCGCCCTTCCCAAAATTGCTTGTACTCAAGCAATGAAGGTTTTAATCTTGTTAACCAAATCTTTTGCAATGTGAGGGTCCCAAAACCAACCCTTGGAGATTTGTAATTAGCTTCTGCTGCGCAACTCTGATATTAACTCAAGCTGCAAATTTGAACTAGGATATGTTTTTGTCAATAATTCTCAAGAAAATAATCAAGAGTTGGAAATTGGTAAGGTTCATAATTTAGAATATGTTTTCTCTCATCTGATTTGGTTGACTCAACGTTTGTACAATATCATGGATATCTCTTTGCATTAAGGGAAAGCTTAACACATATTAAGATGAGGGTTAGAAGCATGACACACATCTAAGGCCTTAAATGCGACGTTTGTTTCAAAAATGAATTTATATCCTTTTTGGTTCATTTTCAATTGTTCATTATCCTCACATTTTGTAACTAGTCCAATCATAAAGTTTCCAAAATTCTTCTCTTTCACATGTAGATTTTGGCCTTGAAAAAGAAGAAGAACAATGGTCTTCATGTATTTGAGACCATGACATGGGAATTTATGTTGCATGTGTTCTTATTGCAACGGAAGGTTTCTAAGTTCTAATTTTTTAGAGTATAATATCTGCTTTGTAGGACTTGAGTCTTGATCCATCCCAATCACAGAACGAGATCTCTCTTAGATTCACTATCCTGAAGACACCAATATGTTGTGAGGATCCATGCAAGAGACTTAAGGGAGCATCACGGGACACGTTTATTTGGTTTTGAAGTGATGATAATTCTGGAGGGATTTCTGTGCATCAGATTTTATTTTGAACTTGGATAATTGTTAAGGAATCATTTTATTGGCAGTGGTTGCTGCTTCTAGGCCTGATGTTCAGACAGATTGAGCTTATTCCTTTTGATACCACACATTTTGCAGTAGCATTTGAGGTGCAAACTTTGTCATCTGCATACTGTCTCGATGCTTTATGTATTAGGAATTTTTTCTTGACCAAGAATTACTCATTTGCTTTTCATTCTTGAATGAATTGATCATATGGATATCACAAATATGAATTTTCCATTTTGGTAGTGTCTTAGTTGAAGATCCAATCTTGTGAAGAGTTACTACAAGGGATGTAGATGTGTATGTCAACTACTCTTGTTTCTATGCCATTCACTAGATTGACAAAGGTATGAATGAAACACGATATTATTATGTTGAATAACTAACAGTTGTCATGATTGAAAACATGGCTTGCTATGCCAAAGTGTTACTTAGAAGTGTTGACAGAGGACCCTAGCCTTATTGAGGCTGTTAAATAAAAGCTATATACAGTCTTGCTCCCTGTGTGAACAGAAAGCTTTCAACATTGTTTTGACATGTGTTGGGAGCATAGTTGACATGAGGGTTTGTATGAGAGTTTCTTTAAACACTAGCTGGCAGAGAACCCCTTTTTAGAAGAATTGTATATTGATACTTAATGCGAATTCAATCAGATTGTTGATTTCTTGTGATTGAAATCTGTTCTAAAAACTTTCATTCTATGTACAATCAAATAGACACATACACCATACACTACTAACATATTGACAATCGTGCCCTCAATTTCCAAATTGTTCTACTCTTATTTGTGCACGTCAGGACTCCCAATTGTTGATGTTATGGAAGCTTCGGGCTCATCCTTCCAGCCACGAGTGAAGACATAAATTCATATAGCCTATCGGCTATTCATTTGTGATAATTAATGTGAAGGGGCGCTTCACATGGCAACAATGTAATTTCAATTTGGGCCGACCTTCCTTGTAATTCACAATTTATATTTATCTTTTGTATTGTGGCCGACCTTCTACATGAAGAGGTGCGACCTCTCTCATATTGTGTATTTATACAATGTCTCTTCCATTCATTCATAATCAAGAAAAGTTCATTCATTTCCTCCAAGTGCGAACTTCATGAAGAGCAGATTGAAGGTTCTATAAGTGCAGATTTTGATGTCAAGGAAGAACAGATTACAATCTGTTATTGCATCTAGAGTTGATGTTGAAGATTGACCTTGTGATTGGCCTCATTGTAAAGAAGATTGTTGCCATTGTTTATATATATAAGAAAGATACTTGTTGCTGGGTTTTTTCTCCCTCAAGTGGAGGGTTTTCCCAAGATATATGCTGTGTCTATGTGTTATGTTGTGTCTGATTTTAAATTAAACCTTATCTACTCTGATCATCAAAATTTAACATGGTATCAGAGTGGGTCTAAGAAAAGATCCGATCAGTTTTGTTAAGCAGGTGAGCGTATTGGGTTCATGTGTATTAGTCGCATTGTTGTTGTTTCATTGTTGCGTTCAGGCCAAATAACGACATTGTGTAGAAGCGAGCTTCTTGCCATCCAGGCAGAGCCTCCAGCTCTGGCCGGTGTCATTCTGAAAGCCTCAATCATCTTTAGCAGAGCGATCTCTGTCCAATGTCATCACTGCGCTGAGAAATCACCTTCTTTGGCTCTTTGTCGTCAAGCAGTTTATGACGGAGGCGCACCATTCTAGAAGAGTCATCATTTGCGGATCTCATATGGAAATTCCGTGTTTTCCCAACACCAATTTGCATCATCTCTCCGTCCACACTCCACATACATAGAGATTTGCAGGGCTCACACAAGTGCGGGAGTTGTGCATCATGAGAATCGGGAACCCCCATAGTGTCTGCATTCATCGAGCACTAGACCAGGCATGAGCACGAGTCGGGATTATTCATTGTCTTAGGCTTGGAAGCATATGTCGATAGCGGGAGTCTCCATCGTCGATTCCTGTCACGAGTCTGAGCACATTCTTCAAAAGGACCAACAACATCGATTAAGAAGGAGTTGGCGCCATATCAGATCATTCGAGGTGTAGAGGACGACACTGGAGGAGTGTCGGTGTCGACAAAATGATAGACAAAGCCGATTACCTTCGGACTCATCGGGTGGACACCCGAACATAGTAATGCCTTGATTTCATTTTGGTATGCGTGGCTCAATACTTCCGAATTTGTAATCGCAAAATTCGAATGATTAAGGGGTAGCCGTATAAAAATGCTATAAGATAACTCAAGGCTACCATGTGAAAGTTGAAAAGGCACTGGAATAAGGAAATTTAAATTTTGCGATGAGGTTGGGCGAATTATCAATATGTTGAATTGACAGGCAGATTCTCATTTGCGATTTGGAGGCTCGGGCAAGTTCTTGGATGCCAAGATTGGGTGAAATCTCACGACTTTGATATTTTTTTTTTTTGTTATTGGTTATTGGGCCATTTCCTCATATTATTCAATCTACTTGTTGATTTAAGATAGCTTCGGTCAGATATAAATGATGATTGCATTCATGCATCATCATCATTTATATTTAACCAAATTGTTCTTAACCTTGAAAAAAAACCATCAAATAAGTAATACGGATTTCAGATGACGATCGAAATTTTGCAAATCGGAATTCATTTCATATGATTGCTGTTTGTTAAATTCTCTCATATTAGTCTAAGAATAACACCGAACTGTTTCGGTTGTTAAGGGAGCTACGCGCTAAAGGGACACGTCCTCTCATGAGACGCGTCTCTTCTTGAGGCGTGTCTCCCTCATATATATGAGACCTCTTTTCTTTATTTGCAGACATCGAAATCAATTAATGTTCTGCATTTAGCGCATTCAAATACAAAAGCACAAAAATCTGACTTAGTATTATTACACAGAATTTAAGTCTTAGAATTTCCATAGGTCTTTTAGGATCCAGTTCTGATAAGATTTGATAAACATTTACATGGTATCAGAGCCAAGTTGAGTGAATCCAAATCAAATCTAGATATCAGATTACTTAGGAAAATTCGTATTTTTGAAAAAAATCGAATTCACATCACATTCTTCATAATGTCAAGTATGATCAGATTTGAAGATCGTCTTGAGGGAGCAAACAACTTCACCTCATGGAAATTCAGAATCATGATGATTCTCAAAGAAAATAAGTTAGACTCATTTGTGAAAGAAAACAAGGGGGAACCAGTGGATGATCCTGAGAAAACTCAATGGATGGAGAATAATGAAAAGGCCATGAAAATCTTAGTAGATGCAGTTAGGGACCACATTGTACCTATTCTAGCAAAACATGAAACTGCATATCTAATGTTCAAATCCCTTGAGAGCACCTATGAGATAAACAACACCTGTAGGACTCTTGCATTAAAGAGGCAAATCAACAATGTCCAAATAAACAAAGGAGAAACCATTAATGCATACTTCATGAGGATCATTGATCTAAGGGATCAATTATCTACAATTGGATATCAAATTGATAGCAATGAGTTAACACTAATTGCACTAGGAGGTCTACCAAACTCATGGGAGCCATTTGTTCAAGGAATAAGTGCGAGATCTGAACTCCCCAAGTTTGATAGGCTAAGAACAGACTGCCTTCAAGAGGAAACAAGACTCTCAACAAAAGAAAACAAACAAAAACCCATAGATGAGGACATTCAAGTGCTCAACACATCATCTAATAAAAAGGGTAAGAAAAACTCTTACGGGAAAGGATCATTTAAGAGAAAGAGAAATTCCCATGGAAAAGGATCATTCAAGAAGAGGAAAGACATCTCTCAAGTACAATGTTTTAGATGTGATCAATATGGGCACTATGCAATGAAGTGCCCTGACAGATCAAATCAACAAGCATCATTTGCTAAAGTAGGAAAGTCAAATTCAGACCATGATTCTGAGAAATTTGTATTCTATTCAGCCTTATCAAGTCAAGTATCTAACAATATCAACAACTGGGTGATTGATAGTGGTTCTTCAAGGCACATCACAGGGTTTAGAGAACACTTAGACACTATGACTGAAGAGACTGATGAAGAAGTAACAATTGGGGATGATTTTGCACATCAAGTAAAAGGGGTTGGAACTTGCTCCATCACATTGAAATCTGGTCTCTCCCTTCAACTCACTGGAGTTTTATTCGTACCTGGAATAAAGAGGAATCTAATATCCATCTCTGCTCTTGAAGACAATGGATATAGGGTTACATTTATGGATGGGAAAGTTCTGGCATGGCCTAAGAACTCAACTATAAAGAAAGCTCTAACCATAGGTGTAAGACAAGGTTATCTTTATAAACTATGCACTGAAGTCAAGCAAGCCCTTACTCTTGATACTTCTGATTCAAATGAAATTTGGCATAGAAGATTAGGACACCTTCATTTCCGTGCCCTACCTTCCGTAGAAAAACTTGTAACAGGATTACCTAAGTTAAAACCAACTCATGAAGGAACTTGTAAAGGTTGTGCCCTAGGAAAGAATTCAAAGGGATCCTTTCACAACAGCTTGAGCAAAACCCAAAATGTTTTAGAATTGGTTCACTCTGATTTATGTGGACCCATGTTTGTACCCTCCAAGGCAGGCTTCCTATACTATGTCATATTTATAGATGACTTCTCTAGGAAGACCTGGATCTACTTTCTTAAGTGTAAAGAGTCAATAGAAATCCTTAAAAGGTTCAAGGAGTTCAAAGCTCTTACTGAAAACTTCTCTGGGAAGAAAATAAAAATCTTAAGGACAGACAATGGGAAAGAATATACCTCTGAAATCTTTAAGGAATTTTGCATGAATGCTGGGATTAAGAGGGAGTTTACAGTAGCCTACAACCCTCAACAAAATGGGGTTGCTGAAAGAAAAAATAGAACCATTGTAGAAGCTGCAAAAGCAATGTTGCTTGACCAGAACATTGAAACCTCATTCTGGGCAGAAGCCTCTAGAACTGCTGTCTACATCCAAAATAGATGTCCTCATTCTCATCTAGATAACAAAACTCCTGAAGAAGCATTTACTGGCATAAAACCTGATATTAGTCACTTTAGGATCTTTGGTTGCCCTGTCTATATTCATGTGCCCAAAGAGAAGAGATTCAAACTAGAACCTTCCGGAAAGAAAGGGGTATTTGTGGGATATAGTGAAACCTCCAAAGCTTACAGGATTTTCATACCCGGGCAGGAACAAATTGAATTGAGCAGAGATGTCATCTTTGAAGAAGACATTGCATTCAAAAGGGCAAGAAGTTCAAGTGAGATAGAAACTTATTCACCTAGAGTCTTAAACGAGGATCCTACCCCTGAGACTCAGAGGGAGTATTCTGAGGAAATACCAAATGAACTTCTTTCTACTTCAGATGAGAATACAAATGACAACGGCAAGAAGAGGCCACTTTGGGCTAGAAAGATGATCAAAGAAGCTGAGAATCATGCAACACCTAAAGGAACGTTTAGGGAGAGTAAAAGACCCAAACGGTTCTCAGGCTATGTTGCTCTAATGAATGACATCATAAATTTAGAACCCACCAGTGTTTCAGAAGCCTTCAGACATCAAGTATGGAAGATGCAATGACAGAAGAGTATTAGTCCATTCTAAAAAATGATGTATGGGATATAGTGCCTAGACCAAAAGAGAAATTTGTCGTCTCTTCTAAATGGCTCTTCAAAATCAAACATGCTGCTGATGGTAGTATAGAAAAATATAAGGCACGTTTTGTGGCAAGAGGTTTCTCACAGAAGGAAGGCATTGATTATGAAGAAACATTTGCACTTGTTGCCCATTACACATCTGTGAGAGTAGTGATAGCCATTGCAGCAGCTAAAGGCTGGAAGATCCATCAAATGGATGTAAAAACTGCCTTCCTAAATGGAACCATTGAAGAGGAAGTCTATCTAGAACAGCCTGAAGGTTTTGTGATACATAAACCTGACTCACATGTACGCAGACTAAAGAAAGCACTGTATGGACTTAAACAGGCTCCCAGGGCTTGGTATGAAAGAATTGACAGCTACCTCTTGGGACTAGGATTCTCCAAAAATGATGCAGACCCAAATCTTTACTTTAAGGTAATTAAAGGTGATATGTTAATAATTATTTTATATGTTGATGACCTACTGATAATAGGAGAAGATCACCTCATTGCTCAAGGAAAGAAGGATCTAACTTCAGAATTTGACATGAAAGACTTGGGCATTTTACACTACTTTCTAGGTTTGGAAGTCTGGCAAAAACCAGATGGCATCATACTAAATCAAGGAAAGTATACTATTGATATTCTGAAGAGATTTGGAATGTTGGATTGTAGACCTATGTCTACACCTATGGAAACCAACCTTCACAAACTGAAAGAAGCAGCAGCAGAATCCAAGTGTGCAGATTCAACTCTATATAGACAAATGATTGGATCTTTGATGTACGTGGTTAACACCAGCCCTGATATTTGCTATGCAGTGAATGCTCTAAGCTAGTTCATGTGTGAGCCAAAGGAAATTCACCTTATGGCTGTGAAACATATATTAAGATATCTTCAAGGCACTATTGGATATGGTCTTCCTTACAAAAATAATCAACTAGATCTACATGGATACTCTGATTCAGATTGGGCTGGAAGTGTAACCGATCGGAAAAGCACATCAGGATGTTGCTTCAGTTTGGGATCGGCTATGATCTCTTGGATCTGCAGAAAACAGTCTTCAGTAGCTCAAAGCTCGACAGAAGTTGAATACATTGCAGCCTCTATGGGAACAAGAGAAGCAGTATGGCTCCGGAAGTTGCTTGTGGGACTCTTTAGTGAGCCCTTGAATCCTACCATCATTCATTGTGATAATCAGAGATGCATCAAACTCTCTGTAAATCCAGTATTCCATGATAGATCTAAGCACATTGAGATCCCCTACCATTATGTAAGAGACATGGTAGAAAGGAATGTGATTCAGTTGGAGTATATTAGTACAAATGATCAAACAATAGACATTTTCACCAAACCTCTCTCCCGAATCAAGGTTGAACACTTCCGGAAGAAGCTTGGAATGATTGAAATGTAATTTGATATTATGTTTGAAATTCAAAATTGATTAGAAGTTGTACTAATATATTTAAAGATGTTTAATGTGTAAACTCTTTTGCCATGTGTGTGTCTCCATGACCTTATGGGCTCGCTCCCCCTATGTACATTATTGAAAGGTGACGATCTTTCTAATAATGAACACTTGTATGTGACATTGTAAAGTGACGACTCTACAATGATGAGTTGAACTATCATGATAGATATCATGTGACTTGATATCTGTGGACATGTCATGATAGTACCTCTTGGACACTTTGATGGATATCATGGGACTTGATGTCATTTGGAGATCACTGTGATCCTTAAGAGATAATCATGGTGGATAACTATATATATCTATGAATATGCCATGATTTATTATGGTAGACATCATGTGACTTGATGTCAGTGCACATACCATAATGAAGATATGATTATGAAGAATGTCATATGACTTGACAATCTTGTGAAAACATATCATATCGTCGATATCATGTGTGAAGGTGATATCTCCACTTATTTGATTTGGAATATCTTCCCTAGCTAAGAGGGAGTGTTGATTTAAGATAAGCTTCGGTCAGATATAAATGATGATTGCATTCATGCATCATCATCATTTATATTTAACCAAACTGTTCTTAACCTTGAAAAAAAACCATCAAATAAGTTATACGGATTTCAGATGATGATCGAAATTTTGCAAATCGGAATTCATTTCATATGATTGTTGTTTGTTAAATGCTCTCATATTAGTCTAAGAATAACACCGAACTGTTTCGGTTGTTAAGGGAGCCGCGTGCTCAAGGGACACGTCCCATGAGTGGACGTGTCTCCACTTTGTGGAGACACGTCCTCTCATGAGACGCGTCTCTTCTTGAGGCGCGTCTCCCTCATATATATGAGACCTCTTTTCTTTATTTGCAGACATCGAAATCAATTAATGTTTTGCATTCAGCACATTCAAATATAGAAGCACAAAAATCTGACTTAGTATTATTACACAGAATTTAAGTCTTAGAATTTCCATAGGTCTTTTAGGATCCAGTTCTGATAAGATTTGATAAACATTTACACTACCGCTACCTGTTGGTGTGCAACTATCTCATGGTGCCACCTATACAAGAGGATTCCACCTATAAGGTGAATCACGGGATTAAAAAAAAGGATGGTAAATATGAATTAATACTTGTGTGAGTTTCTGGCAAATATGGTATATTCAAACTCCCTTTCAATGAATGGATTGCATCGTTTCTTGAGGGAATATCGAATGTTGCAAGAACCGGCATGGTTGGTGTCTAAATGTTGGAGTCATGATTTTATCGAAACCTGTATATCAACATCGTTATCTTCCTACCTGAGTCGTGAAAGCTTAATTTCTTTAAGAGTTTAGCGCAGGCTTTCTTCGGATTGGTATTTAGTCGTACGTCTTCAGGTCTTGAGGGTCAATATTGATACTGTCTTTAATGGGGTTGAAAAATTAAGCACCACCGAATAATTACAAGTCACGTCTGAGTGAAGTGTTTAGGTGTTAAAAATTTAGTCAAAGATTTTGGAGGAGACTCGATAGTCTAAGTATCATCGAAATGCTCATTTGAAAAGGCTGATTTCCTCATAGACCGCAGCATAGAATTTAGGGAAGAATGATTTAAGTTTTGTTGTGGAAGTTACATACATGAAGAGGCCCTTTACATCTTTCAGAAGTTGCTTAATGATGGAAAGGCTATGAGAAATCAATTTTGAAGAATACATCTATTGATTTCCCATATAATCTGAGATTTGGGAAGCCTTGGTGCCCTTGGTCATTATCTGTGTTTGGAAATTTTGTGGGTCACTGCAAACCCCGAAATGTGGCTCCTATGTTAGGTGTACATTCAAGGATGGCATCACTAAAGGTGGCAAAGAGGAGTCACTGCCTCAGATCCAACTCTATGGTGTATTCATAGAGATAAGTATTTGTTTCTTTTGTTGTTTATTTATTATTATTTTTATGTGAAACTCAATCTACTAAGCTGTGCAAATTTGACATTGGTCATGTGTGTTTCATTGGGATAAGATAAGATAATTGAGTCGTATTTTGTGTTGTTTGGTCATCGAGTTTATGTAGATTAGATGATGATCCTACACAATGTTCTAGTTCCGTGAAAATTTCAACTCCAATGTTGTGTGATTAGTTGCAATCAAAGTCAAGAGTCTACATTGAGAGCAGCAGCGATCGACGCCACTGTAAAGGGCGGAGAGAGCAGATATTGTGATCATTGATATCGATCCCTCAGTTTCTGCGTACAAAATTATGGCTTCATTAAGATAAGTACTACATGGTTGAATAATGTTCATGAATTGTTGTATAGTTATTAATTCATGCTATAACATTGAGAGAGTAAATCATGCATGCTTCTAGAAGTGGTATTTCTCTTTGAAATAGTTGAGTTATATGAACTATTAGTAATCTCTTCTTAATGTGCATTAGGATGGACCAAGAGATTGCTTTCGAGAGAAAAGTATGGAGACACTGCTTGCAGCCATGAGTCTGAGTGAATGACTGAAGACATCTCTTCGAAGAGGAAGAATTAACCTTCAGAGGGAGTTCTATGACTCGCTGAGAACAAGTAAGGGTTGTAGTGTTGCAAGGCCATATGTTAAATCCTTGAAGTACCTCTTCAACAGTTGAGATCAGAATTGGTCAAGTCAGTCAACCTGGATTTAACATTGGTAGAGTGATCTAGGATGAGGTCAAAGAGGACAGCCCTGTATCTCTACTGAGGTGTGCATTGAAAACCATTTTTTTAAGGCAAGCGTTGCAGGCAATCTTAGACGATGAGGTCAGAAGGTTGATGCAAGTACTTAAAGATTCAGAGGGAGTCTATTGAACCTAAAGAAGATGGGAAGTATACTTAAGAGGTTTGGTATGATGGATTGCAAATCCATGACTACACCTATGGAGACCAACCTACATAAATTGAAGGAGGCTGCAGCTAGTTCAAACTTGGCGGATCCTACTATGTACAGACAGCTGATTGGGTCCTTGATGTATCTAGTTAACACTAGACCAGATATATGTTATGCTGTGAGTGCACTTAGTCAGTTCATGTTTGAACCAAGACAGATACATCTCGTTGCAGCTAAACATATCCTGAGATACTTGCGTGGCACAGTTGGATATGGATTGAGATACTCTTTAGATGCAGACTTGGAGTTGCATGGATATTCTGACTCTGATTGGGCTGGGTGTGTTGCTGATTGGAAGAGCACCTCTGGATGTGTTTTAGTTTGAGGTCTGTGATGAGCGCCTAGTGTAGCAGGAAGCAGTCTTCAGTGGCACGAAGCACCGCAGAGGCTGAGTATATTACAGCTTGTGTGGCAGCTCGAGAAGCAGTGTGGGTTCAGAAATTCCTTGCAGGATTGTTTGGACAATCATTGGAACTGACTTTTATTGTTTGCCTTAATGCATTTTCCTCTGAGACAGAGGAATTTGAGGTGTAAGCCCTTATTAATGCATTTTCCTCTGAGACAGAGAAATTTGAGGTGTAAGCCCTTGTTAATGCATTCTTCTCTGAGATGGAGGAATTTGAGGTGTAAGACCTTGTTAATGAGTTCTTCTCTGTGAGAGAAGTTTGAGGTGAAATCCCTTGATTCCACCCTCTGGGCGAGCCATGGTGGATGTCATGTGTGTGACTCCATGACAGCATCACGTGAGAGTCCGTGATGATTTTTTGTGTACTTGTGTTTCACCCTCTGGGAGAGCCATGGTGAAAGTCATGTTGAGGTGACAACATCACGCAAGTGATGAACACTTGTACATACCATACATGGTTGTAGCCATTATGGTTGATATCATGTTGAGGTGATATCTGATATCACGATGAGGTGATATTCTTCTTCTCCACTCATGGTTGTAGCCATTGTGATTGACATCACGATGAGGTGATATGTCTTATGCAGCTAGAAGTATTTCTCCCTAGTTGAGAGGGAGTGTTGATGTTATGGCAGCTTCGGGCTCAGCTTTCCAGCCACGAGTGAAGACATAAATTCATATAGCCTATCGGCTATTCATTTGTGATAATTAATGTGAAGGGGCGCTTCACATGGCAACAATGTAATTTCAATTTGGGCCGACCTTCCTTGTAATTCACAATTTATATTTATCTTTTGTATTGTGGCCGACCTTCTACATGAAGAGGTGCAACCTCTCTCATATTGTGTATTTATACAATGTCTCTTCCATTCATTCATAATCAAGAAAAGTTCATTCATTTCCTCCAAGTGCAAACTTCATGAAGAGCAGATTGAAGGTTCTATAAGTGCAGATTTTGATGTCAAGGAAGAACAGATTACAATCTGTTATTGCATCTAGAGTTGATGCTGAAGATTGACCTTGTGATTGGCCTCATTGTAAAGAAGATTGTTGCCATTGTTTATATATATAAGAAAGATACTTGTTGCTGGGTTTTTTCTCCCTCAAGTGGAGGGTTTTCCCAGGATATATGCTGTGTCTATGTGTTATGTTGTGTCTGATTTTAAATTAAACTCTGCTTATCTAATCTGATCATCAAAATTTAACACCAATTGTCTAAGAGACATAGTTGTTTTGTTGTTACTCTACCTGTATAAATATTTGTGGCAAAGCCACCATTTTAACAAGGCTATCGGGCTCAATGCTACTGTTTGTGTTGACTGATGGTTTTACTATCAACATCCTAATGAATGCTTAAATAGTGGGGTTGAAACTGTTGGAGCTTTTAATTTGCAGTTTAATTTCTGTTAGCTATGTTAACAGGTGGTTTTGTAACCATGTAAGAAATACTCTATTTGGAGTCCTGTTGCCAACTCTTATTGATTGATGAATGATTTTTGAACTCCCCAATCCTTATGGCTCACAAATTCTTGACCTCACTTTGGTCTGATTTTAAAGAATGTGAACATGATAACTGGCACCATGTTATAACAGATCATAGAAATGAGATATCTACACCATATAATGACCTTACCTTGATCTGAGGTTCTGTTGAAGAAATGGAGAACATAACGAATAGACAATTATTATAGCAGGTCATAAACATAAGGCACAGTTCTGTCAATATTATCAGAGATTTGAGGAGAGTTAATAGAAGCTATAAAAAAATTAATCAAAATAATAAGCTTCTCTGCTTTCATTCAATACATATTACAAATATATATAGGACTGATATATGCTATATTATAGGAGGATTGTTATACCTCCAATAACTATTTCTCTATGTTTATGAGTTGTTTTAACAACTCAAACAAACACACAAATAATACTAACAATTACGGTAATGATATAATTCCCAACAAATTCTGACCCATGTGAACACTAACAATAGTTTTCCCAACGTTCCCCCCCTTAGCTCAAACATGGTAGAAAAACATTCACACTCCTCTGTAGTATGCTCAGCCCTGTGGCCTGCCCATTCTCGTGGCTCATGACCTTGATACAAAAGAAAGGCTCTCTCCTTCCATCGTTTTAAACAGGCTTACCACAAACCTTGATGTGAACAAGAACCCATCAATTGTCCACCTCGTGTGGTTTTCTTGATCCTCTCACAAACCCTTTCAAGATCCATGAATTGACTTGGTCCTTTTGTTCACTACTATGCTTATACATTAGGGGAAGTTATATAGGAATCAACATACATATCACAAATCTGAAAAACCCATACTAGAAAAGGTTACACATTACATTCCATAAGAACACAATGTTCTTAATTGTAGTCATTGTTATCGATCATTGCCACTCAATCTTGAATAGCATAGACAACCGCTATTGCTACTAGAAGCTTCCCTTGACCTTAGTCGTTTTGGCACGAAATGGGAATAGAACATTAGTTATTATTACCTTACAATGTGAAATTTCCACTTATTCACACAACCAGGAACACTGAAAAGTGAATCATATCATGCTGCATACTACTATCTGAATCTTGCTGTCTAGATCTTGCTGCACATGATCACCATTGCCAATGAACGTATTTGCTGACCGATAATCTTCCAATGAAGTACGACAGTTAGAGGATCTCTGTAGTTATTTGCCATCCTATACAATTGCTCTTCCAACATCCACCACACAAAGCTACAGGAACACTACAAATAGGTACACACCACACTGCACACAAAAAAATGGCCACCATAGCTCTATACCTTGTTCATCACATAAACAACACTAACACCAGTCGCTTCCATAAGCCCTTCAATTTGGATGCCTATCATTGCAATGACTCTTCAATAAGATCAACTCATTTACAACCCTTGTTCTTCCCACCATAAAATCGTTCTACACCAATACCATCTCAGAGAAATAACCACAATATTGCATTAATCTCCTTTGTAGAAAGTCTGGGTGACCTCCTCAACAATTTCCAGCTAGGATAGATGGTTTCACTACCGAAACCGGTGCTCTAGGGTTTCCAAACCCACAACTCGAAAAACCTCCAAAAAGGCCCTCCAAAATGAAGTGAGAAAAATAACATCCAAGAATGAGAGAATTGAACTCCTTTTCGCCTTTTATATTTCCCACTTAATTTCTTGCTCAAATAATATAAAGTGACTTATTAAAGTACCTTTTAAAATATTTCACTTAAAGTCACTTTATAACTTCACTTTATTAATTACTTAATATTACCTTTTAAATTTAACTTGACATTTTAGGCAAATATTAAATAATTAAGTAAAGGATTCCCTAAATTCACCTTTAGCCTCCAGGAATTAGAAAGGCTAAATGATCAACTTGAGTGGCTATTGAGAAGGGGACATTACACAGATGGACCGATTTGGGCTAATGACCATGTTAAAAAGTGCCTCTTGAACCTTCACAAGTCATCTTAAGACAATTATGCTGGAGGAAAAAAGGGTCTAAACAACCTATTTGAAAATCAAAATAAAAAAAATAAAATTCACTAAAATTAAAAAAGTATATATTAAAGTTTTTACTAAAGTGAAACATATTTATTAAAATAAATCTTATTGGTTCACTTACCTTCAATAGCTCCAATGAGAATGTTTTGAATATGCCTTGTGACATATAGTGGTTGGTGATGAACATTTGGATCTTTTTGGCCTTGGCATACACATATTTGATCCAATCAATTTTGCCGCCAATTTTTTGTAGCATAAGGTTGAGGGAGTGAACAGCACAAGGCGTCCAAAATATGTGTGAATAACGCTACTCAACTAATAAACTAGCTGCTCTACAATTTTTGGCATTGTTTGTTATGACTTGTACAATGTTTCACAACTCCACATCCCCAATGGCTTTCATGACAATGTTAGCAATAAATGCACCATCTTTCACCGCCTCTGCACAATCCATTGCTCTCAAAAACATTGCCTCTTTAGGGGACATTGCAATAACATTGATTAATGGTCAATTTCTTGCATCCTTCATCCATCGGAAATAGACACTCCTATTTCGGCCCACAAATCCCTTATGGGCTTCAATGAATCCTCTACGAACTTCACCTCTTTTTCCAATAAGGTGCTATGCTCTTTCTCAAAACTCGGTCCCTTGTATCCTTTTGGAGCCTCATTAATTGCTTTCACCATTTGTTGTCACTATGGTGAGTGAACAACATTGAAAGCCAATCCATTTGCATAGAGACATCTCGTTATGTGTTGATTGGCAATCTTTCGAGACTCATTTTGAAATGCCATTTCCAATGGTTGCTTTGATCTCTAATGTGTAAAGGTAGTGGGTTGTTCTTCAAGTGTGGCTAAAAATGGGTGGCTCTCTACAAGTTGAAGATTAGAAGGCAATGGAGGGGGTTTCATTCCTTGAGATCCTTTCTTTAACAAAGGATGATTTGATTTGTAGCTTTCTTATTGATCTTCTTTTTCCTACTCATTAATATATACTAGGATTTGTGCTTTTGGAATGGGTACACCATTTTTTCATGGGCTAACTTTGGTGCCTAGTCCAAGGATGTAGCAAAAATGGCTTTTCACCCAAGTGTATGAGCTTGAATACTTAACATTACACCCACTACAAATCCAAACATAACCCCACCAGTTGGAAGTTATTGTACCATTTCAACATATTTCCAAAGGGAAGAGTTCAGATCTATTTTGAAGCGAGGTCAACCCATGGGGCTAGAACTAGTTGCCATTGTAATCCCTATGACAAGAAGTTCAATAAACAACACATTCGAAGAATCAAAACAAATGAAAACAAAAATATATATATAACTTAACTCATTTTAAAAACTTGAGCATTTGTTATAGATTCATAGAAGAATGAAAACAAACAAGAAATAAAGAACAAAACAAGAGAGTTCATTTATTAAAAAAATGTAGAAAAAAACCAAAAACTTGAAAAAAAACCTACCTCTTCTGCTGAAATCTTCCTCTACAATCTCCTTGGCAACAAATGGGCTCTTGCAAATATGTAGGAATATCAAACCTACCTCTCTGGAACCTCCACTAATGAATCATCAACTTTATTTGTGCAATGGCAAGCAAGAACTAAAGTTCAACCAGGATGAATGACTTTTTTGTTTTGCATTCACAATAAGGGAAATGACTTTGTTTTTGTCTTCAAATGCCTTCGAATCCACATTTTAGGGTTAGGGGGGCTGTTTTTGGGCATCTTGTCAAAGTCAAGGGCCAAATTAGAAGGAAGCAAAGTTAATGTTCTTTAGTTGGATGTGAAAAACAACAAAATTTGCTATGGGTTTGCTCAAGTTCCTCTCATATGCACCCACAGCACTAGGATGGGACCTTGGATGATCCCTAGTGTGGACCGGATCTAGACCCATATCTAGGTCGGACCGGACCCAAACCGATAGGACCTAGGGCCCAAACTAGTAACATAGGTGTTACCCAAAGAGTTGTGAACTGTAGTGTATGTTTCAATGAGCCTTATACAAATTGTACATGACCATTAGTTGCTCTCAAGGAAGCAGACCATCCTTGTTCAAAATGTTCTCAAAATTTTGAATCTCCCTAGAAGCCTACTCTTAAGTAGAGAAGCTAGTAGAGAGACGTGTTCTTGTATAGAAGATTCCAACATATAAATCTACCTTTTTATGCAACTTTTTCTAAAGAAGAAATACCTTTATTCTCTTTTATATAACTTTTGACAAGTTCTCATGCCTTCCAAATAGACCTAAAAATAGGGGAACCTCTAGGCTTGATCCTCATAGGAGCAAACAAAATATACATAATAGGCAAGTAAGATCATTCAGATTTTTTTTGAAGGGAAACTAGAACAAGTTATTCTTTAGAAGAACTTTCCATGGCTCATCACCAACCAAAGAGTAAGTAGCCCAATTTATTGCTAAAAAGACCCAATGGAGAAAAAGGTTCTTGAGCCCCATGCTACCAATCTTCTTAGGCCCATTGCACAAATCCCAAGAGACAACATGTCTCTTGCTTGACCCTCTTCCATCACACCAAAGAAAGCTTCTGATCAGTTTTTCAAGTTGGTTAATATGTGAAGAACAAACCAACCAGCAAGAAGAGTAATATACCATATAAAAAGATATAATTTTCTGGCATACTTGAAACCTTCCTACAAGAGACCACAACTCCACATGTCTTTGAAGAATGGGCTCAACACAAATGCTATTCTCAAATATCTAATTACTTTATTGGGGCCACTCCATGAGCACCCCTTATCCATTAGCCACCTAGGAAGAGAATTAGACCAGCATAGGATATTGGATTTTTTAATAGAGATTTTAGACCCAAATGCTAGACAATATAAAGATAGTCTATTTTCCATATTTCGAAATTTTCTTCATCTAGAACAGGGTATAAGAGGTATCATTAGTAAACTGCAATTCAATTAGCAAGTCATTATTTGGAAGAACAAGTTCTTTGATAGTGGGCCCAAGAAACAATTTTTTAGAATATATCAAATAGCAACTGCAGCAACAAGGAGCAAGAGGGCAACCTTTTGTAATAGACCATTGGAAGGGGAAAATTTATAACATTGGATTCTCTAAAATGCACTGAATCTTTTTGTTAGTATTATGCTATAATTTTATAAGTCCCAACTGCATCTTCTGGAGGCAACAGAACATTAAGTTTATATAGGTTTTCTGTATTCTGCTTAGTAGGCCGCATACTAGTCTCCAAGAAGACAAATATGAAAGGTGAATTCCATTCTATGTAAGAGAGATCAAAGTTTTAAACAGCACCCATCAGTTGAACAGGATGGGAAACAAAAACATTAAGTAAAATATGCAGCCAAACTCATGAAACACTATTTCTGTATGCTTAAATTGTTATTTAGCATAGATCAGTTTAAGCCTGTAGACTGGTTTAGAAATTTTTTATGTCCTCTGACTAGATTGTTTATGTGCTCACTGATCTTGACTATTTGTATTTCTTTAAATTATCTATCTTTTTTGGCTACTAAAATAATGGCTGAAAGGTTTATCTTTACAGTTTACCTATGCCTGTGAACAATCCGAAAAAATATTAATCCAATGGATGTAGTTCTTTTCCTGTAATACATCTCCATGCTAAATTCTTATTTTAACAGTTTGTAATGTATTGTTTATATATTTTGATGAACTCTTTATATGTTTATGCAATCTTTGTTATTAGAAGCAAGCCCTTTAGCATAAATCATAAATGCATAATTCCTGTATCAAAATCTTCTTTTGGTCTTTCTGCATTGTTGTCCCCACTAGATTTCAGGCAAGGTTAGTTCATGGCAGACTTTTATTTGAGAGGCATGTCTTTATTAGCACCATCTGTTTTCTAACAGAAAGTTGTATTCTTTAATACCAAAAAGAAGAGTGACTAATTCTACTTGTACCTCTGAGAGAGTTAGAGAGGATCATCAACTTATTAAACTAGTAAGCTTTAACTATTTCTAGTTTAACAAATCTATATCAGGACCAGCTATGTCAGCAGAATGAACCAAGAGATTTACAAAAGTAAAAATGTAAAATAGTCCAAACCAAAGAAAACCCCAGGATATCATCATCCTTTCAACACTCCAGGAGATGCTTTTTGTTTTTGTTTGGCAAGTTCAATATTCTCTAACTCTGCAAGGTAATGTGGTGTATGCCTTTCTTGGCATAATCAACAAAGATAAAGAATCCATCTCCTGGATATAGAGCCTTTTGTTTGGGAAGAGAAGAATAATGAGTTCATTAAATGGGTCTTAATTTCCTTCTTAACTGTTTGATCTGGTTTGAGTCTAGCTTTGATGACATTGAACAGGAGTTTGAGACCATACATTATACCAGTTGTGTGTTGAAGCTGCATATGCTCACCATGTAGCCTCCAATATGTTGATGTAACCTAACAAAATCTATACCTAGCTCACTCTATATTTCCCAGATTGCTCTCCTTGTAATTGATATATGTACTTACAAGCTCTCTAAATTTATTCTCCTTTTAACAGGTGCTAGAAATTATAGGCGACCAAGTAAGGGTCATAAGGGCTAGTACAACTACAGACAAAATGCTCAGAGAAGACACGGTAGACTACTACAGTATTTGAGCATTCCAAATGAATTCATGAAGGTATACGTCAAATGTATCCTTGTAACTTAAAGTATTCATTGTACATATATATATTAGCTGAATGTATATAATTTGTTTGTGGTAATTTTGATAGACATAAATTATCTTATTTTTCTTGTAGCTCACAATCAAGATTCTGTGCCTTGGAACATTTTTAGCAACAGAAGTGTCATAAGCATGCCGTTGAAGTCCCTGATAATATTTTGTTCTTTTGGGTAGTTATCCAACAAGAGTACATGCTTATATTGGAGTATATATCATAATAAGACACCATCTCGCTTCTTCATTTGGGCAGTATTTGTAATGGAATGAATAACAGGGAAAATACTAAAGAATTTGGGCTATGATATCATAAAAAGATACCTCTTGCCTTGTGTTTTTAGAATGTTTGTAATGGAATAAGCAGCAGAGAAAGTATTCAAGAATTTGGGCTGCAATCTGATAGAAAATGAACTTCATATTCATGGATAATGTAACTGCCATGCCTCGTTACTTTGCTGGCCTATACTAAAAGAAGATATATATACCCGAAGGAAGGAAAATAGTTGGAAGATTGAACTCAAATGCCACTGGTCAGGGGAGTTAACATATATTGCTACCAATCTCATTACCCCATTTCTATTCTTGTAAAACTTTTTGATGTTAACTTTCATTGAATTGCTGTATTAAAAGCTGTGCTGAGGGGTGGTTGGAGTACTCCCTTGAATTTTGCTTCTTTGGCTTAACTGACAAAAATCTATCACTGTTCTTAGAACAACAGTCTGAAGTTTGTTGTTTTGATCTAGAGGAGACTACCATCATTATTTTGTGATCCATTATTGTATCTATAATCATTGGGTTTCATGAACAGAGTGAAACCATAAATGGATAAAGATTTTACTTTGAGCATCTGATTTTTGAGACAGCGGTTGATTTTTTTCAAGGCTAGTCTTGAATGTTTTGTAAAAAATATTTCTTCATTTATATGGAATCTTTGCACTGCATCAAAAATATTTTCAATGCTGTCCCCTCGCATAAGAATGCTTGAAACTGTTACACGAAATGTACTTTGTATACACCAATTATACTTGCAGTCATGTTGGCTAATTTATCTTACTGGGCCACTGGCAATAATGAGGCAATCTGGCTTTAAAGCTGTTTGCTCATGTGATGTGGTGACTGAAGCGTTTTAATTCTAGTCAAAGAATTTTGAAAGAGTTGGTTATATGACTAGTATTTAATTCCAGACAATATGCAGGTTAATATATTATGTGGAAATTAGCTGCAAGCTTGCAACTATTTCTGCCAAACAAATTGATTTGTTTTTAAGTTGTAACTTATGCGTTGAATATAAGATTATTGTTATAGAATAGATAATATTGGTAAATTGTTAATGATTTGAAAACCATTGATTGTGAGAACACAATTTGGCAGTTTCAATTTTATTGCAACAACTGTTAAAAATGTATTTATATGATAATATTTTTATTTTTATTGCAAATCAACCTATTTTGTAACATCATTTACATGATTAATTCAACTACCAAGAGCAATCTTCAGATATGAACATTCATGTTTCTGTAGAATGTATTATATATTTTTAAACCATTATTCCCTTTTAACCTAAACAGGAAAGGTGCTGTGAATGTGATAGACAGATCCTATTGAAAAATTTAAAAAATACATTCAGTACAGCGTTTCTTAATTTCTTGTTCAATTAGTGTTGGAAAATTTCCATAAGTGAAGACTGGAACGTACCAAGATAATGTAAAAATTTATGTATTTAACACTGCAGGTATGTTATGTTAGACAGCACTTGCAAAAGGTCATCACCAGCAGAATTGCTCCTAGAAGAGATGCCTTCAACCACGATTTTGTGCAATACCTTTGTTTTTGCTCCAGCCATCGCAATGTTCTCTTTTAATTCACTCCTACAAACTGAAATGTCAATAACATGAAAGGCAGGCGCTGTTGTTGAGTTGCTCTTGAGCTTCCAAAGATGATGCTCTTTTTCATCAACAAATCAAAGTTCTTCATATTAGCTTATTCATTGGATGAGAATAGCAAGTGATTGCTCTGTGCTTGAGGGAGGGGGGCCATATTCCCAAGGCTATCAAACTTCTCAGGGTGATCTGACTAATCATTTTGCCTAAATGGAAAGTCGAAGTCTTGCGGTTGAATTTAATACCTTTCATGCCCCCACTGCACTATTTGAACATCACTCTAGCTTTTCTTAATTTCATAGCACATCAAAGCTGTGCTGTTTGATGCTAATCACTTAATAATCTTCATTACCTGACATTCTAGTTGCACAAATCCAGTTAAATATAGATTATCACATCTTGCAAAATAAAAATGGAATATGATTTTCAAATTTAACAATATATTTCGAGTCTTCGAGAATATCTCCAAAAATAACATCTTCCTCATTTTCATTCAGGCTTCTTGCCTTGGCAACTGTGATACAGCATGTGTAGCCATCGCAAGAGAAAGTTTCTCTGACCATCATCTATGTCAATTTTTCTCCACTGTAAAGTATCTGTTTATCATGGCATCTCTTCCTTTATATTTCATAAAATTTATATACAATGCCCTTATAGCAGTTCACAGTAACACTTAACGAGTAGTTCGAAAAAACATTTAAAAAGTATAAGCAACTAAACTAGTGAACAATAGTATAAGGGATCAAGCACTTAAACAAAAAACACATTTAATTCTGAATTAGGTATTCAAGTTAAAAGATCACGTAGGGTCATCAGCACATATGCAAACTTCAAAAGTACCAGCTAGCTAAAAAGCTAATTTGCATCGGTCACATCTTGAAATATGCTAACCAATTTTTTTTTTTAAGAAGTAACACAAAATAACCAGCAATAGATGATTGGATTAGCGTTAGCCTCAAACTGAAAACTGAACTTGAATGGAAGAAACTGAACTTGAATTGAAGAACTACTCAACGTCAAGAATGTGCACTCAAGATCCCACTGAGGGCGAGGTGCTAACATATGACGGAGTCTAGAAAATTGAAATTATAAACTGTTAGGCGGATAACCAGCCATAGAAAACATTTCCTCACTACCACCAAACAGTGGGGGGAGAATTACAATTAAGCACAATTCATCCGCTGCGGCGGGCATCCACAGAGCTGTGGGGATTCACCACTGTGAAGTGGGTATAAGAGTGTTACAAATAGATTGTCCACACTGGCGGTAAACCATCCAGGGGTAATTTAATGATAAACAGAAAGTAAATTGCAGAAATGAAAGAAATGGTTGGATTAGTAATGCTTAATCTCAACCTTACAAATAAAACTCTGCAAATTACTAAGTACAATTGATAAGGAATGAACCTTAGATACAAGTATGAGCTTCTACAATGATATAACACTCAAATACTGAAGTATAAGCCAAAAATCTGGAAATTGCAACAGTCTGATATAAAAATCAGAATTCTGGAAATTATAACAGCAGACTGGGAAATAGTAAAATATTCATAATTCACTCGTTTCACCTCCGAATTGACTAAAATCTTTTGCAAATGTTTCTCAAGAGGTAGGCGCCCAAAAACCAAGCACCAAACAGCAGCAACTCCAACTTATTTTTTTACTTGCACAATTCCCAATGCACATGAGATGGTACGGCCCTCTTGGGAGGGGCGATTTTATTTAAAAATCAGACACTTCAAATTAAAATCTCAAAACTTGCATGAATAGTCACCCAAGGTCAACAAACAGATTGGTTAAATACCCAGAACGAAATTCAAGTTGGAAAATAAGCCATGAATAAAAATCACTTTCAGCAGTTGATGAAACAGCAAACCAAAATTACCAAAATCTCCAAAATTCTTCAATATTTGATGCTCAATCTGCTAGTCTGAAGTTGAGAAGCAGCAATGTAGCCAACTAGGTGTTATATTGCAAACACGAAATTGGATGAGAGGCTAGGAGGTAGACTTCCTCGAAGCAATATGTCAATTGTCATTTCGACAGCATAACTTTAGCTTAATTTTCATGGATCAAATGCTGGAGCAGAAACCTTCAATAAATAAGAGCTCAACAAAACTCTTCAATTGCCTGAGAAGCAGCTCAAAAGACACAAGAGACCTTTCCAATTCCCAAAGACCAGTCAACTTCTCAAGTGGCATCCCAAAAGCCTCCAAGAATTTCACTTTATTCAAATAATATAAAAGTGGCGTCCACTTTTGCTCAAGGAATAAAGTTCTTAATAAAATTAATCAAGCTCTTTATGAAGGCATACCCTTTATGGCCCCACTTTAAAAACAACTTAAGTTATCTCCTTAGGCCAAGGGGGTGTCAACAGTGAATTAAAACATAATGCCTTTAATTAAATATTTTTCACCAAATAAAGCTCTCTGAAGACCAAGCCATAATAACAACTGCTCCAACTGAAAATGACTTAATGAAGGCTGACAACTGAACCACTGCCAAAATTAGTATTTACTAAAAATAGTAAATACCTAGAAATGCCACAAATCTCCAATCAAGGAAACCCTAATTTAACTTCTGATCAACCTACGGATTTCCAGAAATAGGCTATCAGTCAAAGAAGATCGTATGGCCAAAATGGGGACATTACAGTCCGCCCTTCCCAAAATTGCTTGTCCTCAAGCAATGCCACAACACTCCAAACTGATCCCACCAAATATTTAGGATCCCAGGGTCCCAAGTCCATCTCGGAAAGGTTCCATCATGCTGATGCTGCTCTACTCTGAACACACGAATGAAATCACTGCACCAGAACTGCATAAACCATCCCTGCAACCTCAAGGAGATAGCATGCCTAAAATTCAAACTGAAAAACATGGAAGGAATGGAATCAAAATCTAGCAGCATCTCATGCCCAATAATCTCTGAGGAATTAACATCTGCAATGTTAATGTCAATCGCCATCCCGAGAATAAAGAAGATTACTCTAAACAACTCAAAGATATTCTCATCAACATCACTCCTCAAAGCATCAAACCAAATCACAACAACAAATGTAACTCCATCATAGCTATTTGTAAAAGAATAAACAGCCCTTTGCATATACATAACAGCCGCATCATCAAAGCTCCTCAAGGATGTATAATGCCTCTTTTGAATAATTCTGATATATGCAAGAAAATTTATGAAAACTCCCACTAAAATCTCAAAAGTCTCAAAAGGTTGAACCCAAACAAGCAAGGGTTCGCTGCCCCAAACACTAGTGCAAGAATTTGTATAGAATAAATCATTGGAAAGGAACTTAAACACTATCCAAATCTGGTCCAAATCACTATGAAGCATCATTTCCCACTTTTGAGGCCATAAACCATTACTGAAAAAAGATTGAGAAGAGGAAGAATGACTGGACCAGCTGCCCATGAAAACTGAAATAAACCTCTCAAAATCTGATTTTAGGAAAATCATCATGCAATGAACTAAACAGTTGCTGCAATACTGAAAATCAACGTCCATAATAGAACAATTGCTCATGACCAAGGCTGAAAACATCTTCTCAAGAAACTCCAAACCAACATTAAACCATCCTTTGTTCGAAATAGCTCTCCAATTCACCAGTTGATGAGCAAAAAGAACCTTCAAATGATTGGCGAAGATGGGGACATCATCAGAGGATCTGAAAATTAAATTCTTATCTCTCCAAAGATTCCTCTTTCTACTAGTAACAATTTCCTTCAAGCCATATTGAGTATTCCAAACATGGATACTCAACTGAAAATGTCCTCCAATGCATCTGAAATAGTACTCAACACTTCTCCAAGTACTAATCAAGGCAAAATGCAAACTCAAGAATTTAAAGTCTTCTTTGATAAACCCATGTAGCCCACTCATGAAAACATCAACATTAATGGAGCGCAAAACAAAAGTTTTCCTCAATTCCCATTCCCTCAAAGGACTAGGATGGGCCAAAACATCACTCAACTCAAGAGATAGATTGTTAAGAAAGTAAATAATTTGTCTAAGTTCAACTTTCTCCCAAACTTCATGAGTAATAAG
Organism: Sequoia sempervirens; assembly: GCA_007258455.2. Lineage (NCBI taxonomy): Eukaryota > Viridiplantae > Streptophyta > Pinopsida > Cupressales > Cupressaceae > Sequoia > Sequoia sempervirens. The sequence continues at coordinate 5,956 of VDFB02333245.1, read as the reverse complement.
TCTAGAATCTTCGCTTGTTGCTGTTGCAATGGAGTGACCAGCAGCTACCACCAAATCAAGAATGTAAGACTCAACATTAGAGTTCAAAGAAATCTGCAAACAAGAGTAGGAACCACTGCTGCAATATTGAAATTCCACATTCATCTTGACCAAATTGCTCGAACACAAGGGTGGAAACACCCACTCTAAGAGTTCCATTACAGCCAAGAACCATTCTTTGCTCAAAATTTCTCTCCAATCCATTTGTTGATAAACAAATGGAATCATCAAGTAGCTGATAAGAAAGGAGAAAACACCATTAATTTTGAAAGTTTGATCCTTATCCCTCCAATGAACCTTCCTACCATACCCCAAAAGATTTTTCACAACAAATTTCTGAGTACCAATCAACTCCAATTGCACACCCAGAAAATTATTGACTTCTTTGGTAAACCATTGAAGTCTATCCAAGAAAGCTTCAAAAACAAGGGAGCCTGAAACAAACATCGTCTTCAAATCCTTCTCCCAAGACAAGATAGTGTGAGCATTACTCAATCCAAAGGATAAACTGTCAGGCATGTAAACAATGTCTTACCAAAACATGTTTTAACACCTTGGTGTCAAAGATGGGGAAGTCGTCATGAATCAACACTTCCCATATGGAGACTGAATTCTCTAAACCTCTTATGCATTCACTTACAAACAAGCTTGGAGGATTATCAATCACAGAATATATCTTGTCCCTACATTCTCTGAGAAGTTTGAAATCAACTAGCTGGTCTCCTACCTCCATTACACCCAACTGAACATTTGCTAACATGCACTTTGTTGATTTAAGCTCATGGCTGCAAGCTATCCCTTCTTGAGGCAAGTTCTCTTCCCAACTCAAGAGTTCACACTCTTGATTTACCTTCCAATTACCATCATCTTCATGAATCTCCTTAAAATTAAGCAAGGTTTCATCATTATGGAGTTCATTAATACCTTCAACTATTTGCTTGATCTCCATAATCCTTGTATCAGCTTCTTGTCCTTCAAGTGTGGCTGCAATAGGAGTTTGATTTTCTCCCTTGCATAAAGAGTGATGAGCTAAGGAAAGATCAAGGTAAAGATGATCAACCTCTTTCTCCTTCTCTTGGTAGGCATCATAGGTCTCTTCTGCAAACTTAATGGCATTATCCCTATCTGAGAGCAAATGCAAATAATCTATCTTTAATGATTCCAATGCTTCTTTGATAGTTTGCAACTTGGAAAGAGTGACTCCTTTAACTCCATTCTGCCTCTCTTCAAACTGTGACTTCCAGTAGAGTTCTTCAACAAAATTGTGTGTGCTATCAAACCTTGATAATGCTTTAACAATTTTCTCTTCTGAAACCATTAAGTTATCCTTCAAAACTTGCAGCTCTTTAGGCCCATGATCAAAATCAGCAAAGAAGCTTTGCTCATCAAACATCAACTTTTCTGATTTATTTTCTTTGACTTGATTCTCAAAATCAGCTTCCTTCTTAACAGCAATATTTTCAAACAATGAATCATTATTGATTGATTCTCTTAAAGTCTTGGTAGCAACATACTCTGCTTTAGTGGCTACCTCAAAGGAATCTTTATGGAGCTTTGCTAAACAAGCTTCTTCATCAAAGACAACGTCTTCTCCAATGACTTCATAGCTTGCAATACAAAATGAATTTTGAACTTTATCAGGATCAAAGGGAAATTTATCCCACTCAAGTTCTTTAACATACCTTGGTTCCATCTCACCAGGATCCCAAATGCAAAAGGGTTGATTATAATGATCAATAGGAACAAGATCTTCATGCTCCTCTTGGATTGTTGACTCATTGAATGAGTCACTCCTCATTCCATTCAAACTGAAATCTTCATCAGTAACTTCCTCCAAGAGCTTGGTTTGATGATCAAGCTCAATACCGCCTTCGCCACCGTCATCATAATGGAAATAAGAGTCATCAAAGCTGGCTGCTTTGATTAATTTATCATTTTTATCTTCAACAAACCCATCATGAATAGATGTGTTGCTGATTTTATCATTAGCATCCACATACATACCAAAGAAACCTTTTTGGTCACTTGTCATAGACTCTTCATATGTATTCAAAATTGATGTTGCCTCCTTGCACTCACCCTTAGCATGTGCGGACAACTGCATATCAATAGGTACTTCTTGAGAAACAGCCTTACAATCATTGAGAAACAACATTTTATTTCTGATTTCTGCATTAATGACTACCTCATTTTTCTGCTCTATCTTCCTCAAGTGTGGCTTCAATTTTCTATCACACTGAATGAACAAATCTCTGATCAACATACCAGCAGTAGAGGAATTATTTCCTTCTTGTTCATGAATGTTTAATAGATAAGTTAAGACGGATTTTGGAATGTCATCCATCTCATTGATAGTTAAAATTAAAATGTTTCTCATTGCTGCAACTACATCCTCTTCTTGTTCACTCCAAGTTGAAATGAAGAGGTAATGGATCAAATAATATATTTGATCTTGCATACCCAATTCAACCAGCAAAATACTTGTTTTGAGTTCAAAAAAGATTTTCAATATAGTAGCTCTTCTGGAGTACTGATTGCTATCAATTTCATCAAGGTCTTGAAAACTTTCCACTATCATATTTAATATGGTCTTCATAGTTTCGACATCATAGGGAAATTGGGGAATTACAATTCTTATTATCTCCATGAAACAGGAAGAAATTAGTAGCTTGGTTTCTTCATCAGGATGCCCCAACCAATAGGGCTGATTCAAAAAATTCACTGTAGGAGCTAGTGCCAACTCCATTTTCTCTGAAGGTGATTGCTTCACTTGTCTCAAACATTGTTCTAACAAATGAAGAATGTTTTGTTCATCTTCTTTTGACTGAAATTCTTTACCAAGTCTCTTTCCAGCCATAAAGAGAGTCTCTGCCAACTTCATCTCTTCTTCATTAGCCATGCCTAACTGCCAACTTTTGGATACCACTAGGAGCTGAACTAAAATCTGCTCTGACTATCGGTGTAGTACCGGAGATCTCTATCACTCATCTGATACACAACTGCAAATTTGCCACAGGATGGCAGGGTCTTCTGCTCTGATACCACTGAAATATGCTAACCAATTTTTTTGAAGAAGTAACACAAAATAACCAGCAATAGATGATTGGTTTAGCGTTAGCCTCAAACTGAAAACTGAACTTGAATGGAAGAAACTGAACTTGAATTGAAGAACTACTCAACGTCAAGAATGTGCACTCAAGATCCCACTGAGGGCGAGGTGCTAACATATGACGGAGTCTAGAAAATTGAAATTATAAACTGTTAGGCGGATAACCAGCCATAGAAAACATTTCCTCACTACCACCAAACAGTGGGGGGAGAATTACAATTAAGCACAATTCATCCGCTGCGGCGGGCATCCACAGAGCTGTGGGGATTCACCACTATGAAGTGGGTATAAGAGTGTTACAAATAGATTGTCCACACTGGCGGTAAACCATCCAGGGGTAATTTAATGATATAACAGAAAGTAAATTGCAGAAATGAAAGAATGGTTGGATTAGTAATGCTTAATCTCAACCTTACAAATAAAACTCTGCAAATTACTAAGTACAATTGATAAGGAATGAACCTTAGATACAAGTATGAACTTCTACAATGATATAACACTCAAATACTGAAGTATAAGCCAAAAAACTGGAAATTGCAACAGTCTGATATAAAAATCAGAATTCTGGAAATTATAACAGCAGACTGTGAAACAGTAAAATATTCATAACTCACTCGTTTCACCTCCGAATTGACTGAAATCTTTTGCAAATGTTTCTCAAGAGGTAGGCGCCCAAAAACCAAGCACCAAACAGCAGCAACTCCAACTTATTTTTTTACTTGCACAATTCCCAATGCACATGAGATGGTACGGCCCTCTTGGGAGGGGCGATTTTATTTAAAAATCAGACACTTCAAATTAAAATCTCAAAACTTGCATGAATAGTCACCCAAGGTCAACAAACAGATTGGTTAAATACCCAGAACGAAATTCAAGCTGGAAAATAAGCCATGAATAAAAATCACTTTCAGCAGTTGATGAAACAGCAAACCAAAATTACCAAAATCTCCAAAATTCTTCAATCTTTGATGCTCAATCTGCTAGTCTGAAGTTGAGAAGCAGCAATGTAGCCAACTAGGTGTTATATTGCAAACACGAAATTGGAGGAGAGGCTAGGAGGTAGACTTCCTCGAAGCAATATGTCAATTGTCATTTCGACAGCATAACTTTAGCTTAATTTTCATGGATCAAATACTGGAGCAGAAACCTTCAATAAATAAGAGCTCAACAAAACTCTTCAATTGCCTGAGAAGCAGCTCAAAAGACACAAGAGACCTTTCCAATTCCCAAAGACCAGTCAACTTCTCAAGTGGCGTCCCAAAAGCCTCCAAGAATTTCACTTTATTCAAATAATATAAAAGTGGCGTCCACTTTTGCTCAAGGAATAAAGTTCTTAATAAAATTAATCAAGCTCTTATGAAGGCGAATTCTCTCATGGCCACACCTAATTTATCAACAACTTGTTATCTCCTTAGGCCAGGTGTCAACAAGTGGAATTAAAACATAATACCACTAAATATTTTTCACCAAATAAAGCTCAAGACCAAGCCATACAACAACCGCCCAACCTAAAATGACTTCTAATGAAGGCTTCCATTAACCGAATCCATCGCTAAAAATTAGTATTACTAAAAATAGTAAATACCTAGAAATGCCACAAACCTCCAAGCAAGGAAACCCTAATTTCACTTCTGATCAACCTACGGATTTCTGGAAATAGGCTATCAGTCAAAGAAGAGTGTATGGCCAAAATGGGAACATTACAATCCACCCTTCCCAAAATTGCTTGTCCTCAAGCAATGCCACAACACTCCAAACTGATCCCACCAAACATGTAGGATCTCGGGGTCCCAAGTCCATCTCGGAAAGGTCCCATCATGCTGATGCTGCTCTACTCTGATCACACGAATGAAATCACTGCACCAGAACTGCATAAACTATCCCTGCAACCTCAAGGAGATAACATGCTTGAAATTCAAACTGAAAAACATGGAAGGAATGGAATCAAAATCTAGCAGCATCTCATGCCCAATAAATTCTGAGGAATTAACATCTGCGATGTTAATGTCAATCACCATCCTGAGAATAAAGAAGATTACTCTAAACAACTCAAAGATATTCTCATCAACATCACTCCTCAAAGCATCAAACCAAATCACAACAACAAATGTGACTCCATCATAGCTATTTGCAAAAGAATAAACAACCCTTTGCATGTTCATAACAGCCGCATCATCAAAGCTCCTCAAGGATGTATAATGCCTCTTCTGAGTAATTCTGACATATGCAAGAAATTTTTTGAAAACTCCCACTAATCTCTCAAAAGTCTCAAAAAGTTGAACCCAAACAAGCAAGGGTTCACTGCCCCAAACACTCGTGCAAGAAGTATAGAGTAAATCACTATAAAGGAACTTAAACACCATCCAAATCTGGCCCAAATCACTATGGAACATCATTTCCCACTTTTGAGGCCATAAACCATTACTAAAAAAAGATTGAGAAGAGGAAGAATGAATGTACCAACTGCCTATGAAAACTGAAATGAACCTCTCAAAATCTGATTTTAGGAAAATCATCATGCAATGAACTGAACAACTGCTGCAATATTGAAAATCAGCATCCATAATAGAACAATTGCTCTTGACCAAGGCTGGAAACATCTTCTCAAGAAACTCCAAACCAACATTAAACCATCCTTTGTTCGAAATATCTCTCCAATTCACCAATTTATGAGCAAAAAGAACCTTCAAATGATTGGCGAAGATGGGGACATCATCAGAGGATCTAAAAATTAAATTCTTATCTCTCCAAAGATTCCTCTTTCTACTTGTAACAATCTCCATCAAGCCATGTTGAGGATTCCAAACA